>PVJI01021196.1:0-27523 GCA_004026765.1 Micronycteris hirsuta
CAGGAACAGGATCACAGAAATGGAGATCACATGGAGGGTTATCATGAGGGAGGGGGAAAGGGGAGAAAGGGGTAAAAGGTACAGGGAATAAGAAGCATAAATGGTAGGTAGAAAATAGACAGGGGGAGGTTAAGAATAGTATGGGAAATGGAGAAGCCAAAGAACTTATATGTACGACCCATGGACATGAACTAAGGTGCGGGAATGCTGGTGGGAGGGGGAGTTCAGGGTGTAGGGGAATAAAGGGGTGTAAAAATGGGAAAACTGTAGTAGCATAAGCAATAAATATATATATATAATATATATGGATTTATTTATTTATTTTTCAGGAAGTTTATTTATTATTAACAAACGTGTGGCATGCGTTCAGCTGCTCAGCTAACAAACCAGGCTCTTTCTAACTTTTTGTTCCTTAAAGTGTTGAGTCTTCATCCTCATGCTCCTTCCCTCAGGGTCACAAGATTGCTGTCACAGCTCCGGGTAGCATGACTCTCTTTTCAAGGTAGAAAGAAGAAGGTAGGGGATGGTGTCAGTCATGTGTGTCTTAGGACACAAAATTCTTTTCAGAGGGCCTCCTGAAAACATCTCATGGCGATAACTGGGACACATAGCCATCACGAGCTGCAAGGGAGGCGATGAACGTATCTGGCTGTTGAGCGTCTGAGCGGGAGATGACTGGGGAGAAGGGGATTCAGAGTGGGAAATGCCAGAAGAAACAGCCAAAGACTGGTAAAACAGCTTCACATAGCTGCCTCTAGGGAGCAGGGCATTGTCGTTGGAGTGGGACAGGATATGGCTGGATTGTTATTATGAACTTCTTAGCATGATTTTATTTTTTAAGTGTGTGCAAGTATTACTTTGATGAAAAATTAAAATTTAGAAATAAAGTGTTATGGTTTCGATGAAAACAATTTTAAATAAAAGCTGGTGGCCATTTTCTGTCTCCAGAGGAAAGGACATCAGTTCGCTTGGAAGCAAACTAATGAGAAAAGTCTGTTTACTTAGATTAAGGTATCTCAGGTATCCACGCACTGATTTTAGAGAAGATTGTGGTATCACCATTAACCTGAATATGGCTGGTAAAAACCAATACAGAACATTGTAGCAGCTACGTGAGTTGGCTGTGGTTTGACAGTCCTGGTACAATTTCCTGTCTGCCATTTATGAGCTCTGTGGCCCTGGGTGAGTGACACCCGGGAGCCTCACTTTCTTTCTTTATGAAATGAAGGTAATTCAAGTGCCTGGTACAGAGTAAGCACTCAGCAAGTGCTATTCACTTTCATTTAAATGTTAAATGTACTGAGCAGTGACATAATTTGGGTGTAATTTAACAGTATTATGCTTCCACTGAGTTCGTGTTTTTATTCTAAACATGGGTCTGGACCAGACTGTCCCGGAAAATTATCATTTGTTCTTGAGAGATGTACGTGCATATTTTTTTTCCCAAGCTTTTGTTCAGAGATATTTAGTTTGTGCCACACTGAGAGGTATGCAAGCTTGGATTGCTGTTAACTCCTGTTGGAGGAGAGGCTACAAAAAAGAGCTAGACTGGATTGTTGGTTCCACTACATATATTATTCTTTAACATTAAAAAAACAACCCACTCTGTGAAATGTGCTGCTGACTATTGTAATGGTCTCGGGTGGGCCACGGGGACCA
The DNA here is from genome assembly GCA_004026765.1 of Micronycteris hirsuta. NCBI lineage: Eukaryota > Metazoa > Chordata > Mammalia > Chiroptera > Phyllostomidae > Micronycteris > Micronycteris hirsuta. The sequence continues at coordinate 1,660 of PVJI01021196.1, forward strand.
GGTTGGCATGATGGGAGGCAGGTGTGTGAAAGTCCAAGGAAGAAAACAGTTATGGGAAGTGCTATGCTGGAGCAGAAAATACAGTTGGCGTGGGAGTGGGGAACAGAACAATAATCTCTCCTCTGTACTGACAAGGCGAGAGCTGAGATGTGGACTCCAGGCAGGGAGCACATGGCCCAAAGCCATCCATTTGGTAGACAATCATCTTTCTCACAAACAATATCATACTAGGGGGCTAAGGAGAGGGACAGCCAATAGAAAGTCCCATTCAGAGGGGCATAGGTGACATTCTCTTAGAGAGGTAATATCTGATACCCATTTAAAATCTTCCTTTCTGGCTTGGTAATTATCATCCATTATCCTCAAGACTCCAGTAAAGTTCTGTTAAGCACACATACACAGAAGCTATTGTGTCCAATAAAAAAAGGATGCTATGAAAAAGGCACCTTTGGAGAATAAGAAAGATTGCTTAGAAATTAGAAATGACTGACAAAAATCAAAGAATTCAATAGAAGATAAAGTCAGGAACAGACGCCAGAATGCATAATTAAAAAAAAAAAAAAGACATGGGACATGTGAGAGAAAATAAAAAGACAAGGACAGTTATCCAAGACATCCCAATCCAACTAATTAAAAGGTCTAGAAAGAGAACAGAAAAAATAAAGGAGAGAAAGTTAGCAAAGAAATAAGAATGATTTCTCAGAGGAGAGGGACATGATTCTTTAGATTGAAAGGGCCCAACCACCAGGTGCCCAGGAAAACTGATGGAGAAAAACGCACTTCGGGGCTCGGCATTGTAATATTTCAAACACTGAGTATAAAGGGGAAAATACGAGCCTCTAGAGGTGGGGAAGACAGGTCGCCAACAAAGGAATGAGAATATTAGCACCTGACAGCTAATCAGTAACACTACACACTAAAATCAGTATCTTCCACATTCAGAGGAAAACATATTGTAACGTAGACCGAACGCAAAGCATTATTCAAATATGAAAGTAAAATAATGCTACGCTTTCAGGCATGGAAAGAACCCAACATTTCCCTTTCCTGAGAAGTAACTTGAGCCCTGGCTGTGTGGCTCAGTAGGCTGGAGCGTTGTCCCATACACCAACAAGTTTGTGGTTTCGATGCCCAGTCAAGGCACATACTTAGGTTGTGGTCACTGCTCCCCACAGTGACCCCCCAGTTGGGGTGCATACGAGAAGCAACCAATCGATGTTTCTCTCTCACATCAATTTCTCTCTCTCTCTCCCCCCTCTCTTCCCCTCTCTCTAAAATCAATAAAATATATCCTTGGGTTAGGATTTTTTTTTCAAAAAAGAAGTTACTTGAGGATGTTTACCAACAAAATGTGATGTATCAGTAAGGATTTAGGATGTAAGTAACAGAAACTGACTCTAGTGAATTTAAACAGAAAAGGGATTTATTGCAAGGTCCTCACACAGCTCCCAGAAGCCTGGAGAATGGGGCAGGAGAAACCACACTAAAGGCCACAGCGTTAACAGCTTGTTAGAATGCTGCTACTGGAACTGCTACCCCCACAGCTGCAACCCCTGCACGTCATCCGACCCCCACACGGCACTACAGCTGAATGCTAACCATCCTCCTGTCTGTTCTTGATTTGTGATGACTTGGGGATTGTGTTTCTCCTGCTCTTCAAATGCATGGCACATTCTTTTCCTCAGTCCATTTGAAGCTCCTCGTTTGCTTTATTTCATTGCACTATCACTTTTCCTGGCCAGTCCCCGTCCCCACTCCCATTCCCCTTTCCACCTCAGTGAGCTGCTCAAGTGCATTCCATGCATATACCCTTCCTCCACTCCATCTTCCATATGTTTATTTCGATATATGCATATCTATGAAAATATGCAGTGTTGTTTTACATTTACATAAATGGTATTATGCTCTAAATATCCTGATTTTTTAAAAAGAATGTATTTAGTTTTAGAGAGAGGTGAAGTGGGGAAGAAAGAGAGGGAAAGAAACATCAATGTGCAGTTTCCGCTTGCACGCCCCGTGCAGGGGACCTGGCCCACAACCAAGGCATATACCCTGACTGGGAATTGAACTGAAGACCCTTTGGTTCACAGGCCAGTGCTCAATCCACTGAGCCACACTAGCTGACCAAATATCCTGATTTTTACCTTTTGACTCAACATTAAGTTTTGGAGACCTATCTATGTGGCTACAGTGAATTTGGCTCATTTCTTTTTATTATTTATGTTTTTCATCCTATGACTATTCCACAGTTTGCTTATCCAGCCCCATGGTGATGGACATCTGGGTGGCTTCCAGCTCTTCACTACCACAAACAATGCTAAAACAAACAACCTCAACTATATTTCCTTAAGGACCTGTGTGAGATTTCTCTGGAATATATCCCAGAGTATACATAGGGTATACATAGACAGTAAGTCCTCACTTAATGTTATTAATAGGTTCTGAGACTTTTAAGTAAAACAATATACAGAAAAACTGGTTTTATCATAGGCTAACTGATGTAAACAAAAGTTAAGGTCCCATGACATTTCATTATTTTAAGAAAACGACACTGAACCAAACAGTGCTATTTCCAGGAAATAGCACTTGGCAGGTACTACCAAATTACTCTGTGGAATACCTGCCCCAGCGTACATTCCCGCACATGGGTTTTCTTTCCCTCATATCCTCCGCAGCAGTTGATGATATCTGACTTTGTACATCTTGCCATTCTTATAGTGCTTTCCCACTATTATTTTAATTTTAATTTTTCAAATTATTAGCACAGTTGAAAATCTCAAAATATTCAAGTTTCCCTTGTGTAAATTCAATTTCTCCTTCTGTTAATTACTCTTCATATCCTTTGCTCATTTTCCTATTGGGTTTACTGTCTTTTTTTTTTTAGTTATTAATCTTCTGTCAGTTTTGCACATTTCAACAATATTCTTCTAATTTATCAACTGTCTGTTAATTGTATATATTCCTGTCTCCTTTGTGTTGCTGACTCCGTTTTCAAAGCCACGAACAGAGCCGTTGCTGCATGGTGGGCATGAAAAGGAAATATCTCACCACGTCAGTTTCCATAGTTGGAAGTAAGGCCCTATCTCCCTACAAGACTCACACTCGCGGAAAGTCCCCCCAAAAGAGGATAGGGGTTTAGATGCTAAGCAGCCACTACAGTTCACTCCTTTGGGTGTCCAACACCCACATATACCATCCTTCTCATACTTACTCTAAAAAAAATGCTTCCACCTAATATAGAACCTCATATAACCAAATATGCACACATTCCCTCTCTAAAGAGAGACAGCAAAAAGTATGTTAGAAGACTTTCAGGTGCAAGTAGTATAAGATACAACTCAAACTGGCTTAAATAATAAATGCAATTTATTGGCGCACGTAACTGAGAAGTCCATAGGCAGGGCAGACTTCAGGCACGGTATGATCAGGACTCTGGTCCCATTTCACTGTGTCCCATTTCTCTTGGTTCCGCTTCTTCCATTGTCAGCTCCACCCTCAGGTAGGCCTTCAGCATGTTCACAAGATGGCTAACAGCAGTGACTAGACTTCATACTCCTTCATATGCAAGGGAAGGCAAGCCACATCTTCCCTCAAAAACGGAAAAGTGCTAAGCTTCAGTGAGATTGGATCATTTGTGAACCGGTCATCACTGTGGCAGGCAGGCAAGATTACTCAGAGTGGTTTATACCAATAAAGGTCTACATCTAGAGCTGGAGGTGGGCTCCATCCCACTCAGGTCGCCCTGTTGTTACACAGTGGGGAGGAGAGGCACGGCTCCCGGAGAACAACCACAAAGTCCACTGTAAAGGAGTACGCTAGGAAAAGGAAGCTTCGGGGTCCAGGAAAGATGGGTCTGACTCAGAAGAGCACTGAATGCACGTCCCGGGATGACAGTGGTGCTGCAGGCCTACAGAGCAATCAGTCCAAATTGGAGCAGGAGGAAGGTATTTGGGGGGAAAAGGGAGATTCAAATGATTTTATACTTTCCTTGAGAATTTGGAAAACTTAAAAAGGAGGTAAGTCAGACAACGTGAGGGGGAAAAAAGGCAATTAGAAACTCCGGGCAGAAAAACGTGCCTAAAAAAGAAATGTAACCCCATTTGTGCACGAATTGGAGCTTTAGGGAACAACACTGACGTGATCATAATAACGTACACACTCTCTAAACTTGTAGAATGGCCTGTCAGCAGAGTATGGATGGCTTCATTACAGGTATAGAACAAAATGTAACTGTTATTAACCTTATGACTAGAAAAGTAAAAGTATAAATGATAGAAGTTAAGAGATTGAAAAAGGGAGTATGCACGGATGTGATGCTGCTGAGGAATTCATCTTTCTCTGCACAAGCGTGGAGGTGTCTTGGGTCTTAAAAATGCCAGGTCTGATGTAAAGTGGGAGTGAGATGTGGGCTGAAAACAGGGAGATTAATTGGATGGCTGTATATCAAGCTGTTAACCCACCCCCTTGTGTACAATTCACAGCAGCCAGGTATCTGCCCATTAGGCAAAAACCAGAGGGTTTTTATCTAAGGAAACTGAATAACCTCAGAGGAGAAAAATCTTAGCATTCTGGCATTTAAGGACTCTGCAACACAGCAGTCAGTTTGCCCCCAACCATCCTCAAGGAAAGCCACCAGTTACCTATCCCTGTCCCCATATACAGAGCCTCCGATCAGACTTTGATTGTTACATTCTTAAATATGAGTGAGCAACCACAGATCACCAGGCATTTGAGAAAACGCTACAAGTTGAATGAGATCAAAATAAACAAACAGGGAAAAACAAATCCCAAAGGGAATAGATTTTTCAAAGAATAGAAAGAAATATAGTCGTCCCTCACTATATCGTGGTTCGCTTATTGTGGCTTCACTGTATCAGGGTTTTTAAAAAATATATATCTAATTCTGTATTGTGGAGTTTTCGCTATATTGCGGGATTTTGCAGTATATAGGTATTTATATAATATTTATGATTTTAATTATTTTTGCCTAAAAATTTAAAACAATATAAAAAATAGTGCTTTCCCACTATTATTTTAATTTTAATTTTTCAAATTATTAGCACAGTTGAAAATCTCAAAATATTCAAGTTTCCCTTGTGTAAATTCAATTTCTCCTTCTGTTAATTATTCTTCACATCCTTTGCTCATTTTCCTGTTGGGTTTACTGTCTTTTTTTTCTTAGTTATTAATCTTCTGTCAGTTTTGCACATTTCAACAATATTCTTCTAATTTATCAACTGTCAGTTAATTGTATATATTCCTGTCTCCTTTGTGTTGCTGACTCCGTTTTCAAAGCCACGAACAGAGTATTCAGCCCTTGCTGCATGGTGGGCATGAAAAGGAAATAATGTTAATTCAAACATATTAAAAATGTTAATTGAAACATATTAAAAGAATATTAAATTGAAATAAAATACAGTATGTATTTCATCAGTGGATGAATACCATACCGTACACAATGGAAATGCAGTATGCCACTACCGCTTGTGCAAGTTTACCAACGTGACACTGTACACGGCACGCTATTGGCTGATGGAATGGAAGGCGACCAACCACAGCACTGTGTTCTGTATCCTGGGTGCTGATTGGCTCAGTGACCGTAGCATCTGTCTGTCTGCTCTCCTGCACTGTGCCCATACGTTCAGCGTTTCTCCATGGCCACTTCACATCGACATCTGATCGCTGCACATAGTGTTGCTCTGCAGTGTTGTGTTTTTGTGAAATTTTTGTAAAAGTTTGAATTTATTTCAAGCCCTATGATGCCACCCAAACGTTCTGCGCCTTCTAAGGCTTCTGGCAGTGAACCCAAGCGCCAGAGGAATATGCCTACCATCAAAGAAAAGGTGGAACTAGTCAACATGTTAAAGGAAAGCAAAAGCTACGCGGCTGTAGGCCGCCATTACGGGATCAATGAATCTATTGTTCGCTACATAAAGAAAGATGAGAAGAATATTAGGTCCACAGCAACAATGACTTTTAACAAGACTGCCAAGAGGGTGGTCACTTCCCGCAATAAGGCCATTGTGAGGATGGAGTCTGCATTGGCCCTGTGGATAAATGACTGCAGGAAGAAGAATATCTCGCTGGATACCAACACCATCTGGACGAAGGCCAAGAAACTTTATGATAGTTTTGCGGAAAGCATGGACATTCATGATGGTGACAAGGATGAAGACAAGGACAACGACGCAGAAGCAGGACCATCGAGTGCTTCTCCCACCAGCCCAACCCCATTCAGTGCCAGCAAGGGCTGGTTTGACAAATTTCAGAGACGCTTTGGACTCAAGAGCATTTTCTCTGCACGGAGAAGCTGCCTCTGTGGATGTCCACTCACAACCGTTGACGGACAAAGACCTGACGGAGATGATGAAGTCAGCAAGTGAAGAAGAGGATGAGGAGCAAGACAAACTATAGGTTGGAGAAGAGGAGGAGGTTGGCCTAACGCTCGATCGTCTTGCAACCATGGTCAGAATGGCCAAAGAACTTCAGTGAGTGGCTGAAGAATGGGACCCCCAGATGCTTCATTCATTGCACTTCATAAATACAGTCGAGTGGCATGTCAGTTTATAAAAACCTTCTCATTCAGAAGAAAAAGCAGCGCCAGCAACTCCCCATAACTATGTTTATCACTCAGTCGAAGAGATCAGTTACGCCTACACCTTTAGCGGAAACAGAAGTTACAGCCCAGGGCGAAGATACTGCACCACCTGATGAAGCGCCTGATGAAGTGGTGCCTTCAGAAGAGCTGTGATGCTCTTCTTGGCTGTGCAGTACATTCATCTCATCGTCATCACCTTCATCGCCATCAGTACTGCACAGCTACATAATTCATGATCGTCATCATTCAAGTTGTAGTATACTTGACTGGTGAGTACCCATCTAGAATTGTATATGCTATTAAAATTATGTAGGTTTAAGAGTGTAGAAAGTGTTTAAGAGCATATGAAGTGTTTATAAGAGTGTGGGAAAGGTTAATAAGAGTGTGGGAAAGGTTTATAGGAGTGTGGGAAGGGTTTATAAAGCCTTAAAATATATATAAACAATAAAATAAATATAATGCCGCTGCTTTGCGGATTTTCACCTATCTCAGGGATCTCTGGAACATAACTCCCGTTATGTGAGGAATGACTGTATAAAAATACCTCTCTTTCCCAGAGAGACTCAAGATACTAGTGCATCATTTAACAAGAATAGAATACTATAAAAAAGGAAAAGTGAAGATGGATAGATATTTGGCAATTTTAAAATGTGATTGTCAAAATGAAAAGAAATGCAATAGAAGACTTGGAAGATAAAATTAAATCTTCTCCGAGAAAGTAAACAAAAATAAAAAGAAGAGATGGAGAGCTAGGAAGGTAGGGGTGAGGGAAGGAGAAAGAGAGGGAAGTACAGAACAGATAAAAACTACAAACAATAAATTCAAAAGGTCTGACATCCAACTTTTAAAAGTTCCAAGAAAGAACAAAAGACAAAGAAGAGAGGAATGTATCAAAGAAATAAGATAAAGAACTTCAAAATGAAGGGAACTAACCAACGACCAGCACAATGAGTGACAAATCCCCAAACCTAAATACATGATTATAAAATTCAGAATAAGAATACAATTTTAGGCCCTGGCTAGTGTAGCTCAGTGGATTGAGCGCGGGCTGGGAACCAGAGGGTCCCGGTTCGATTCCCAGGTGGGGCACATGCCTGGGTTGCAGGCCAGGTCCCCGGTGAGGGCCATGTGAGAGGGAACCATATATTGCTGTCTCTCCCTCTCTTTCTCCCTCCCTTCTTCTCTCTCTAAAAATAAATAAATAAATAAAGTCTTTAAAAAAAGAATACAATTTTTAAAATTACTTAAAGAGGGGGTAGGTAGAGTAGAAGTACTTTTCCCTAGTCTTCTCCCCAAGTACAGTTAAAATCCTAGAACATTATCTATAAACATAAGAAGATTCTAAGAGAAGGAGAGAAGACAAACCTATTGAGGACCTTGATAGCAGAGGAGTGACATGGTAGTGAGTACCCTGGGCTTGCTTTTCACCTCACATACCCAAGACTTGGTGCCAGAGAAGGTGGCAATGAGATAATAACCATTCTACTCCAGCCAAACACCACAGAAAAAAAAAGTGTGGCCCCACCAGAAAAGGCAAAGTGCGGAGCCTAGACTTCCACCCTCACTGGCCATAAAGAGTCACCCCACCTCCTTCCTGCTGGGGTGGTGTCCAAGAAGGTTGAGCGGGGAGCCAGAACTCCCATCCCCTGCCTAAGAGTAATAAAGAAACCTTCCCCCTGGCGGGTCAACAGGGACTGAGTAGGGATCCTGGACTTCCACATCCACCTGGCAGTAATGAGGTAGTGACCCCTCTTTTGCAGCCAGAACAGTGTCTGAGGAGGTAAACTAAAACAGAATATCTAAATAACATCCAGAGTCTGAAAACACAACACTCAAAATTCCCCAGTTTCAATAGAAAATCACTCAGCATACCAAGAATCAACAAAATCTCTACTTGAATGAGAAAAGACACTTAACAGACTCCAACACCAAGATAACAGAGATGTTAAAAATTACCAGACAAGGGTTCATAAGGAACCATCATGAAAATGCCTCAATGTACAATTAGGAACATGCTTAAAACAAATAAAAAAATAGAAACTGTCAATAAAGAAATACATGATATAAAGAACCAGCCCTGGCTGCTGTGGCTCAGTGGAATGAGCGTGGGTTTCAAACCAAGGGGTTGCCAGTTCAATTCCTGATCAGGGAACATGCCTGGGTTGCGGGCCATGCCCCAGTGGGGGCCACGTGAGAGGCAACCACACGTTGATGTTTCTCTCCCTCTCTTTCTACCTCCCTTCCCCTCTCTCTAAAAATAAATAAATAAAATCGTTAAAGAAAAGGAAGATATAAAGAACCAAATGGAAATTTTAGAACTGAAAAAATACAGTAACTAAAACAAAAAGATCAATGGATGGGCTAACAGAAAAATGGAGAGGACATAGGAAAGAATCAGTGAACTTGAAGATAGAACAACAGAAATTACCCAATCTGGAAAATGGAGAAAAAATAGACTGGAAAAAAAGTGAACAGGGACCTGTGAAACTATAACAAAAGATCTAACATTCATGTCACTGGGGTCCTAGAAAGATGGAAGAAAAAGAAGTGGGGAAAGTCACCTATAAAGCAATAAGACTCAAACTAATATCAGACATATTTTTTTTCTTTTTCTTTTTTTTTTAAAGATGCTAGAAGAAAGTGGAGCAATGCCTTCAGGAGAAGGAATTTTTTTTTTAAGATTTTATTTATTTATTTTCAGAGAGAGGAGAAGGGAGGGGGAAAGAGGGGTTACCTCTCACATGGCCCTCACTGGGGACCTGGCCCGCAACCCAGGCATGTGCCCCGACTGGGAATTGAACCGGGACCCTCTGGTTCCCAGCCTGTGCTCAATCCACTGAGCTACACCAGCCGGGCTGGAGCAATGCCTTCAAAGCTGTAAGGGAGCCCTGGCTGGTGTGGCTCAGTGGATTGAGTGCGGACTGTGAACCAAAGGGTCACTGGTTTGATTCCCACTCAGGGCACATGCCTGGGTTGTGGTCCAGGTGTCCAGTGGGGGGGCACACAAGAGGCAACCACACATTGATATTTCTCTCCCTCCCTCTTTCCCTTCCCTTCTCTCTAAAAAGAATTAAATAAAATCTTTAAGGGAAAATGACATTGAACCTCAGAATTTGTAGCCAAGTGTAAGGATGGAATAGATATTTTCAGACATGCAAAGACTCAGTAAGTCTATCTCCTACACAACCTTTCTGAGACAGTTACTTAAGGATGTTCACTATCAAAGCAATGGAAAAAGAAATTAAAACAAAAACCCTGGGAACAAGTAAATAGTGGATATAACCAAGGAAAGTAGTGAAGAAAAGTCCCCGAATGCATCAGGCCTAGAGAGTGACTAAGTCCAGATTTGAGAAAGGTGATGGAGTGCTCTAGAAACAAGGTCTCTTGGGAGGAAAAAAAGCGGGCTTGGCCCGGCTGGTGTAGCTCAGTGGATTGAGCGCGGGCTGGGAACCAGAGGGTCCCGGTTCGATTCCCAGTCGGGGCACATGCCTGGGTTGCGGGCCAGGTCCCCAATGAGGGCCATGTGAGAGGCAACCATACATTGCTCTTTCTCCCCTCCCTTCTCCTCTCTCTGAAAATAAATAAATAAAATCTTAAAATAATAATAATAATAATTTTTTAAAAAGCGGGCTTAATGAAATATTTAATGTAATAGAGATTTTGAAAAGAAAAAAGGAATATGACATAAAGTAAAATAATAAAAATGAAAAAAATTATAAACTCAAGGGAAAAATGAAAAACTGCTAAGGAAAACTAAGGAAAAATTATATAAGTACAGTAATTGGCTCTAATATTTATAGTCATATTAATATAATAACTTTCTTGCTTTTCAACTTTTGGAATCAAACTATCAAACTATGGACAAAACAAACACATGCATGCAAAAACTTCTATCAACTTTACAACAGGAAAGACCAGATGAAAGAAGTTGGGAGGTTAGCTGTGAGGAAGAAGGCAAGAGGGAAAGATATTCTCATCTAACAAATTGCTGGTCAAGAAATATTGTCTCTGGTTGGTGGGACAAGAAATAAAGGTGTTACCTAAGTTCAGAAAGGTATCTAATGGAGAAACCAAATTATATTAGAAGCAGGGAAGACAAGGGTGGAACTCAGTGTAAATGACCTAAAAGCTCATCTGTCAGAGCAGGACGCCCACGAGTAACGCCTGAAATTGATACAAGGCAAATGCCCACGTAGCGTAATAAATATTTAGGTATGGATGTAACAACCAGAAAAAAAGAAATAAAAGTGGTTACTAATAGTTAAAAGTGGCAGAGGGTGGGGATGTGTGGGACAGCAGATTCTTGCCTTTCATAATGTCCTGTGCTGATCTGAGTTTATGAATTTGCTTTCTAAGTAATGTCATGTATCACTTCTACTTTTAAAGAAAAATGTATTTAAAATTGATTTTTTTAAACACAAAATAAACACTCCTGCCCACCACTTACCCTCTCCTTAAATTCCCTTGTCCCTACAGACCCAATGGCGGCAGAATATAGAAAACTTTGGGAAACCTTCCATCTCTTTTCCTGCTTCCCCCTCAAACGCAGCTCCGGCTGTGGTCCCACTGGAATGTCTGTTAGCCCGCACTTGCCCTGTTTGTAGCCGCCACCTTGCTGTTTCCCTGTCTCCCAGGCCTGAAAAGCCTTGCTCCTTGGAATCCTCCCTATTCCTCAAGGCTCCGCTCAAATTCCACTCCCTCCAAAGTCTTCCTTAGTCCTCTGGTAGAAACTTCTTCATCTCTCCTCCCAGATTCCCAAGTCTTCACCCATTCCTTTAATGATGACACATGTTTTTTTCTTCAAGTACATTATTTAGGCTAGCATTTCGTGTCCCAAATCATCTACAAAAGTGATCTCCCTAAAATACCACTCTTTTGCTGTCACACACCTTCTTCAGACCCCTCAGTGACTTCCCATGGTCCTAGGGTCAAAACCAAGCTCAACTGCCTAGCTTCCACCGCCTCTTCCGTGGTGTGGGGCAAGTCAGCTCCCTCCCCGCACCCCCAACCCGTGTGCTTTCACACTCCTCACATAACTTTACTTGGGCAGCTCCTCTGCTTAAAATGTTCTTTCACCCTTTTTGACATGGTAAATACCAACTCTTCCTTCAAAAACCAATTCAAGCGCCCTCTTCTCTATAAAGGCTTTCCTGCGTACTCCTTCTACCCAAGAACCATCTCATGGTCCTATATTCTGTCACCGCCTCATCTAGACTCCTGTACATCATCTGTCACACCTGGTGAACTTACGTGCTTACTTACCTGAGTCCTCAATTAACTGTGAATTCCTGCAGTTCAGGGAGTATCTCTTGTCCCCAGAGGCTAGCACAGGGCCTGCCCTGCAGTAGGAGGAACTCAATGTATGCTCGCTGAACAAATGGATGGAAAAGTGATGCCTGAGTGAATACAGGAAAGAACAAATGAGCAAATGAATAGGTGCTTATAGTAGTGCATGAATGAATTAGTGCATGAATGGGTTTATGCATGAATAAGTGAATCAATGATGAGTGGATAGGTGAATGGAAACGAGAAGCCAGTAAGTAAATGAACGCAAAGTGCCCGTGCCCGCGCCAGTGAGGGTATGAGAGAGCGAATGAGTGAATCCCCACCTCCGTGTCTTGGTTTAAACGCAGCCGGAAGAAGACCTTCTGCCCTGCTCTGCACCCAGCTAAAGTGCAGAGCACTGTTCTAACCTCTTTTAGATTACAAGGAAGAGAAACACTCAGGTTGGAGAAGGAGATTTATTTTGAAGCATTCCCAGGGCAATAAGGAAGTCAAAAACAGCTACCCAGGCAGCCTCGCAGAAGGACAGAAACTTGAAAATGGTTCATGACCCAAAGCAGCTCTGGAGCCTGGCTTATCTTCACACCCGCTTGGCTGCAGGCATCTGTGCTCCCTTCTCTAGTGCTTCCCAAATGGTGACTCGACTTCTCTCTGGCTGCATTTATACTCCTACTGCCACTGACCACCTCTACTCTGCTCCCCTCCGCGCTACCCCAGGGCCTTCGGGGCCTCACAGCTGCAGGTCCCTTGTCACCTGCAGCCTCCTGGCTTCTGGGGCTTCAGTTCCCAATAGTCCTTCTCTGCTTGCTTGGTAGCTGCTGGCGCCTCTTCGATTCTTGTTGCCTTGCTGCCACGCGGTTCCAGCCACCCTGTGGCTCCCACAGCCCCATCACTTCTGCTGCCTCATGGATCCTGTCCATTCAAGCCCTCTGCTGCTGTGTGAACCTCACGGACTCAGGGTGTTGTCTCACAGTTTGTTCTTTGTGGCTCCTTTTCCTTCACGGCTTCTGCTACCCTGTGGCCCCATGTTCTCATGATACAAATGTCTCAAGGTTTCTGCAGCTTTCTCCTTGCTTTTGCTGTTTAGTTTCTGGCACCCCACACGCACCACTTCTGCTGTGTGAAAATCTAATTAATTGTTCACTTCTGAATGCCTCACATTCAGCCTCCCTGTCATTCCATAAGCCATCCCTCTGAGGCAGAGTTCTTACATCGGTCCACCCACTAGGCTGTTGGCCAGCCCAGGGATTAGATGTCCTTGGGTCAGATATTATCCTAACCTAACCATCAGGGGCCAGAGTTGTGAGGTCACATGGTACAGAGCATGGCAACTCATGCTTAAGAAACCCCTTAGAGGGGACTCTGGGCATGGCAGTTTTGCTGAGGGTTTCCAGAAGAAAGCAGTGCAACTGGAAAGCTTCTTGTTTGCTCTCTCCAGGACACGGACTTTCAAGGCCAGCCTAAGTCCCACCTTCCCTGTGGCCACCTCTGCCTGTCCTGATCTTTAGTGAGGGACATGTGTAAAAGGGAACTTAGTTTCCAGTTCTGGCTCCAACACTTCCTAGCAGTGGGACCTTGGGGAAGTTCCTTCCAAGTACCTCAGGAGGGGGTTGGACAAAGTCTCTAAGTTCCCTTACAGGTCTGACATCTGGGCATCGGACTTTAGGTTACTGTGTAAGGGATGTGAGTCTTACCTGGGGAAGCCCTCAAAAACACCTCTTGATGTGGTTCAGTGGGTTGAGTGCTGGCCTGCAAACCAAAGGGCCACCGGTTGGATTCCCAGTCTAGGGCACATGCCTGGGTTGCAGGCCAGGTCCCCAGTAGGGGGCGTGCGAGAGGCAACCACACATTGATGTTTCTCTCCCTCTCTTTCTCCCTCCCCCTCTAGAAAAATAAATAAAATCTAAAATAAGTGAAGTATTTGAAAAACACCTCTTGAAGTAGGAAAGAGGAGTCAAGAGTTCTGGCTTGGAAGAGCCTCACTGTACACAGGAAGTGTTTGGCCAAGACTTATTGAACTGGATGAATGAATCAATGGCTGGGGAGTGGGGGAGACCACACAGCACACAGAGAATGTTTGACTAACTTGAGAGAGGAGTTGCAGTTGCTGAGTCTGAAAGGAGATTCTGAGTCACACAGATGAGGAAGAATTACTGGGATAGGGTAGGAAGCTTGGCTATTAATGGGCAGCCATTCTATCCTGTCACCTCCCACATCCAATAATCAGTCACCAAGTCTGTTTCATCATCATCCCTTAGCAGCTCACACCTTACCCATTCCCACAGTCCTTGCCCTGGAGTAGGCCTCCTGGTATCCCCAATAGTTTCCTAACTAATCTCCCTGTCTCTTCTCCCTCACAAATGCAGTCATTGATGCATTCATTCACTCTAATACTATTTATTACGTGTCTACTTGCGGTCTGGCACTGTGATTTTGCTAGGACTATACCCAGAGAAAGATAATCCCGGGCCCACCCTTCTGCTTACAGCTTTTTCAGAGAGACAAAACAAGCAAATATGATACACTGCGAGGACTGAATAGGGAAAGGACAGGCATGGAGCATACAGCACGAGCACCTAACCTGATCCATTCCACACTGGCTGGCCAGACAGGGGTTGCTAAATTCACATCCGACCGAGTCTCCCCTGCTTAAAACCACTCCACGGCCCCCACTGCCCTCAGGCGCCAGTTCTAAGCTGGCTGCAGCCTACACTCATGTGCTGACCTTCACAGGCACTCAGGATTCTCAGGCCCCACCCGTTACTGGAACTGAACTTTTAGAGGGTGGGTTCAGGATGCCCCCATGAATTTCTGGGGTACAGCCAGTTTGAGAACCACAATGTCCCATGACATAAAGCTGGACTCTGTAGCCAGGCTCTTAGGCTTCAAATCGGGTTCCTGACGACCTCTTCGGCTTTGCTTCCCACTGCTCTTCCCCACCCCAAGAATCCCTATGCTTCAGTATTTCTGAATTGCTTTGCTGTTTCTTGCCTTCGGGCCTTTGTGCATACCATTCCCACTCCCTGGAAATTCCTACCAGTCCCTCGAGATTCAGCTCAGGTGTCACCTCCTAGACTAGACGACGCCTCCCCTGAGCCTCTCCCTAAGCTAGATGCTCCCCCTTTTCTGTGCTGCCTTCAGAACACTGGTCACACTGACATTATACGGTTAATGGTAGCTTTCTGCTTTGCCTCCCTGACTGGAAAGTGAGCTTCTCCAAGGCAAGATAAAGACTTGGCTCATGTTTGTGTCTTTGCTGTGAAACACCACGATTCCCAGTGACGTGCCCAATTACAAATAGACACTGTAGTGGAAGTACCCCCTTTTATTAAAAAAAAAAAAAAAAAACAACAGCCCGGCTGGTGTAGCTCAGTGGATTGAGCACGGGCTGGGAACCAGAGGGTCCCGGAATCCAGTCGGGGCATATGCCTGGGTTGCGGGCCAGGTCCCCAGTGAGGGCCATGTGAGAGGCAACCATACATTGCTGTTTCTCTCCCTCTCTGTCTCCCTCCCTTCTCTCTCTGAAAATAAATAAATTTAAAAAAAAACATTTTATTTTTAGAGAGAGGGGAAGGGAAGGAGAAAGAGAAACATCAATGTGTGGTTGCCTCTCGCACACCCCCCCACTGGGGACCTCGCCCGCAACCCAGGCGTGTGCCCTGACTGGGAATCGAACCAGCGACCCTTTGGTTCCCAGGACTGTGCTCAATCCACTGAGCTACACCAGCCAGGGTGTGGAAGTACTGTTCAACAACCTAGACCGAGGCTGCAGGGTCTGGAGTGTAAGAGACTCAACCCAGTGTTCTCCAAGGAGCCCAAAGGCTGCGACTCAGATTCAGCTTCCTGTTGGCAACACCCTGGTGTCTGTGCTCCCGAGCACAGCTCCGCTGAGCATGTGTGGTCTTGTGAAGACAGGAGGCAGTCCGCACAACCAGAAGGCGCTGGGCGAGCAGCGAAGACCCAAGTTGAAGTCTAGGCTCTGACACTGAAACACTCAGATGTCAGACAAGTCATCTCACCTCTCTGACCCCCAGGATTTAGGAGCCGTTTAGCATTTGTATTCCTGTGTTCCAGTGCCTTAGCCCAAGGCACGTCATGTAACCCTTTCCACCCGGTGAGGTAGGGATCAGTTGTCTAGATCAATGACTTTCAACCAGTATGCCACAAGAATTTTTAAAACATGCAACACCTATTTAATCAGAGGTGCTGACCTCTTTTCCCTTAGATTGTCAAATAAAAAAATGACAACGGCCACGATAGCCGTCCAGTGTGAATGAATCAAAATTATACCTATTTGTGTCAGATCAGCAAAAAGTGCATTTTTTGGTGTGCTCCAGGATTTTAGTAATTAGTTTATGTGTGCCATGAGATGAAACACGTTGAAAATCACTGATCTAGATTATTTTCCACACCCTACTGAATGAGATGCCCAGGGTTGGACCAGAGCAAGGAGCCCCACGTCCTTTGGTTGTGGAGGTGCAGAAGGAAAGCGCTGCTTCTGGTTATAAGCCCTCCTGTGCTACTTTCCAACCCGTGTACTGTTGTATGTATCACTTTGATTTTTAAAAAGAAGCTTCACAAGTGATTCAAGTGCAAAGGCAAGGTTGATAACCACCCTCCCCGTGGAGACACCCCAAGACTGAATCGGAGGGCCGGAATTCAAACCCTCACTGTTATCTGGCAGGCAGGTCACCGACACTTCCTGGGCCTCAGTTTCCCCACCCGTAAATGGAGGTAATAGCAATCAGTACCTTTAAAAGTCTGTGCTCATCACTGCCGAATGGCTTCAAACATCTCATCTTGCCTACGCTGCTGCAAGATGGGCCTCTATCATCTCCTGTCCTGTGTGAGGAAACTGAGGCTCACGCAGGTGAAATAATGGGCTCAAGTTTCTACAGCTGGGATTTGAACCAGGAAGACTCCCAATCTTTATCCTTCTAGGTACGCCAGCACTCCCCAAACTACAGCACATGGTGGTATGGGACTTCTTTGATTGAACACAGACAAATTTGTTTTGTTAGTATGCCTTTTAATATGCATTAAAAAAAACCACAAAGCACATAAAACCTGTGGTTTCGCGGATATTGCTATTTAGAATGAAATTGAAGTTGATAATGATGTTAAATCTAAGACAATCTCAAAGAAAAATATTGAGTAAATAGTACAGGAGGGTAATTTGGAAGTATGTATTAAAAACAAAAATATAAATAGCCTATGACTCATTTGATTCAACTCCTAGGAATCAATTGTAGGTAAATTTCACACACACGCACACACACACACACACACACACAATACTCCTATGTAGTATTCTATAATATCAAAAACAGAAGTCTTACTATCACGACAGAAATGGGTAAAATTTGATAGAGTCCTATGATGACGATCTATACAGCAATTACGAAGGATGATCTGACTCTACTAGCGACATGCATTGATTTCAAAAATATTAAGCTGAGAAAGCAAACTGCAGAACATCTCCATAAATTGTCTGCATTAAACACAGTAACATTTCCAATGATCTTATGTAAGGGAAGGCCTTCTAGGTCTAGACAGATATACAACAGAACAGCGGTTGAGGGAGGGAGGGGAAATGGTAGTCGAATGAGGCTAGTTTTATTTGTAATAAGGGAATCCTTAGAAAAGAGAGTAGATTCATGTATTGCTTAATTGGAACTGCCTTAACTTGCCAAAGACACAAACGCAGTTATAGATCGGGACAAGGGGACGGCCTGACGGTGTGCGAACCAGCGAACCGCCCCTGCACGGGCCCCACAGCTAAAGCAGTTTAGTTCCCCAAACAAACATCACTTGCGTTTGGCTGGGGCATGGCCCAGGCACCCAGTTAGCATACATGATTGAAACTATAGGCTTCCTTAGGCCCTCCACTTACCAGGTAAACCCGGTCAGTGCTCCAGAACTTTCCTAGTAACCAGGGCATTTGGCATCTCCCAGATCTGGAGGCGCCTTTTGTCCCCAACTGGCATCAGAAACCCCCAGGGATCCAGGCACAAGAAGACCGCCCTCTGAGGGTTAAGCACCTCATGGATTCCAAGCACGGATAAGGCATCCAGTGAGAAGCTTGACATCATTAAATCCAAAGAGGTAGGTAACATCGTTAGGTTAAGGAAACAGGCACAGAAAGACCAAATGACTTGCCCAATGCCAAACTAATAAGGGATAAAATATGGGACCAGAACATACAACTGTCTGTCCCCAGAGCCCAGGCTCTGTTCCTAGCGCCTGACCGCATCCTACTGACTCATCAAGGTCCAGCTCAAATGTGCCGTTCTCCAGGAAACCTGGAGGTGACCGTCCTCTTCTCGAATTCAAAGTGCCCATACATGATTCAGTTAACCACAGGAACTCATGAACCTACTACATCTCCTTAGGAGGGATCATGTCTGATTCAGCTCTGCATTCCTACCAGAGAGCCTGACAAATAAAGAATGTTGAGTATATATTTGATAAATACGCGAGTAAATGAAAAAATGAAAATACAAATGAGCAAATGCACGCAGTTCATGTGACTGCCTGACTCCTTCCTATGAGGCGCTGGGTGTCTGTGCCCAGCTGGGAGGTGCAGCCGTACTAAGCTCTGTTGGAGTCAAATTTAATCTACACTCCTTCTAAAATGAATCTGCAGTATCTTTATTATTTTGCAAACACACCCACATGCGCACGCGCACACACATACACACACACACACGCAGAATGCAAGGGGTCCCACAGACCCATGATTATGGGTGATGGAAAGGGACGTCTGGGAGCGGGAAAAGTGGGAAGGGGCAGCTGGCCCTGTCAGCTCAGCACTTCCTTCCAGAGGCCAGGATGCTCCCTGTACTCAGTTTTTACTCCAGACCTAACGTCACCTCCACTCCTCTCCGCGCTGGACAGCAGTGCCTAGATGCTGTGACTATAGCAGACAGACACAGGAGGCAGGGGAAGGCTGGGAGGCAAATATCCAGAGACTGGGAGATGGGCAGCTCTGGGATCCAGACAGGGCGGGAGGGCAGAAGTACTACTGCTCATTGGGGTTGGGGTTGGCATCTGGGTACTTGGTGAGGTCAAAGGTCAGGACTTTGCTGATCACACAGTCTCCTTGCTGAAGGAGGAGGGAGAGAAAGAAATATCAAATTAACAGGGGTCTAGCTTCCCAGAACTGGGGGCCTCAAACCCTCCTCCCTACATACCTGCCCAAAGCCCAAGCAATGGCTCTCTTTGCGTGTGAGGGGATGTGCTTGGTCCCGTGTGCCTTCTCTCCCTTGCCTACCTCTGCATGCCCCTCCTTTTCTCTGCTGTGTGGCACCTCTGCCTGGCCTTCCTACCTGAACCCAACTGCCACAGCCCTGCCCAGCTCGGCTGGGTAAGCCTCCAGGGCAAAGCTCCAACCGGCTCCGATGGCCGTTCAGGTGTCTACGCTTCCCGGCCCCTGTGCCCCTCCACTGCGGCCTCCCCTTCCTGCCCTGGGGAGTCAGGCAGGGGGTGGGGCTGGCTTCGGAGCCCGGCCCGCTCTACCTCAGGGTAGACGCCAATGAGGCTCTCAGCCTTGGTGTAGAATTCCTCCTTGAGAGAGATGACGATGGCCTGGAAGTTGCAGGTCGACTGCTCCTTGATGTAATTGGCCACCTGTGGGAAGGGCCCCCGACACTGAGCAGGGCTGAAGTCCCAGCGCTGCCTTGTGTCTTCCTGTCAGAGCCAGAGGCAGAAGCGGGAGTGTCGGGGGAAGAGACACTGAGGAGAGGCCACTGACTGGCACGGAGTGAATGAGCCCGGGCCCAACGCCCCAGCAGAGAGAGTACACAGCAGGAACAGCTGGGGCACACTCAGCAGTTGCTCCCCAGAACCCAGCCCCCGCCAAGGGGCCTCCCTCCCAGGCCCCGCTTTCCCTGGACCCACCTTGCCAATGTTGGTGTTATCTAGGGCGGCATCGATCTCATCCAGGACGAAGAAGGGGGCTGGCTTGTAGCTGGGAGAGAACCGGAAGGCGAGCTGACACCGATGGGGTGTGGGTGGGGCAGGACAGCCCCGGGGCCCATCACGCAGGCCAGCCTCCCCTCCGCCTCTTCAGAGACTAAATATCCCAGGCCTCAATGTTCCCTGAGCCCCTAAAGGCCCAGAGACCAACCGCACCCTCCTCTGCACCCAGCCCTGTGCTCCGGGCCCTGTGGAACCAGAAGACATGGTGCTCTCCAGAGCTTCCAGCTGGCTGGGGAGACACAGCTGTCCTAGGCTCTAGCCATACTGACCAGGTGGCCTAGGGGCCCGCCCCGCCCGTGCTGTGCCGTGCCCGTACGCGTGCTGCGACCTCCGCCTGGGACGCCCGCTCATCTGTCTGGCCAATTTCTACTCATTCTTTACATTTCCTGCTCAAGTGCTACCTAGCCTACCTTTGACAGCCTTCCCTGGCCACCCACACCCTTCTCCAGATTGGGTTGCTGTCCCTCCTCTGTGCATCTACAGCACACAGGCTCATCTGGTCACAACAATTAGCCTCTGTCTGTTTACATATCTGGCTTCCACTAGACCGTGAGCTCCTTGATGACAGAGACCATGTCTGAGACACCTGTGTCCCTAATCTGACCCCCGCACACACACACGGAGTCTGGTGCGGAGCACCCATCAAGAAATATTCGCTGAATGATTGTACAATCGAGCACGAGGTTGTGGGGGTCAGATTCCAGTACTGAGGAAGGTCAAGGTATGCTACTGAGGAGTGGTCAAAGCAGGCTTCCTCCAGGGACAGGAGGAGAATGGGACCTGAAGGGGTGTGGGTGACAGTCAAGGTAGGTTTGCATGGAAAGGGCCTATTCGCCTGCAGCCACGTGAGCAAAAGCCTGGTGGTAGGACGGAATACGTGCAAGGGCCAGTGAGGGCACGCTGAGTGCGTGAGGGTGGACAGAGAACACAGGTCTAGGAAACAAGGCCACATGTGTTGTAGGCAGGGAAACCAGGATGCAATCCAGATTCCTCCAGAACACCTTCACCTCTCAGCTCTCTGCATATTCCTGGGCCCCAGAGCCTCCGGGGGCCTCAGTTCGGTCTCTCCGCCAACTGCCGTGGAGGGCCCAGGCTTACCTGTGAATGGCAAAGAGCAGGGCCAGAGCTGCCACGGTTTTTTCTCCCCCTGACAAGTTGTCCATAGGGCGGAACCGTTTGCCAGGGGCCACGCAGTTGTAGTTGATGCCGTCCAAATAGGGCTCCTCGGGGTTTTCAGGACCCAGGAATGCCTAGGGGCAAGGCAGATGGGTGAAGGTGAGGGCGAGGTTGAAGGTCTGGGTCTGGGTCTGCATGGGGATGGGGACAGGAAGCGTAGGTGGAAAGGCAACTGAGGGTAATAGGGGTTGGTTGGGTAAGGGGCTCCAGCCTACCTGGGCACTGCTGTTGCGGGACAGGGCCTTATATATCTCGTCAATGTTGGTGGCCACAGATTCGAAACAAGCATTGAAGCGGTCAAAGCGCTCCTTCTTGATCTGTTCGAATGCCTGCTTGGCCTTCTTGGCTCGCTTTCGGGCCGCCTCAAACTCTGCCGCAAGGGAAAGACAGGTGACTCCTCAGTGCCCGGGCTCTGCCAAGGCTGAGGAACAAGCTCTGTCTGACAAGGATGACCTGCAAATGACAATCCACAGAGCAGGAATATCCCAGAGAGGGAGAGATGAATGCCTGGGGAAGAGTCCCAGGAAGGCGGTATCTCAACCAGCTGTATCCAGCAGGCTGGCCAACACAGTGCCAAGGAAGAAACGCAGCCTTGGAGCCACATAAACACGGATTCTTCCCTGGGCTCTACCACCGACCAGCTGTGTAACCTTGACAGGGGATGCACTCTCTCTGAACCTTAGCAGTTTCCCATTCTATAAAACAGGTGTGAAGCCCTGACTGGTGGCTCAGTGGGTTGGGTATTGTTCCGCAAACTGAAAGGTCGCGTGCTAGGGGCAACTGACTGACATTCTTCTTTCACATTGTTGTTTCTCTCCCTCTCTTTCTCCCTTCCTTTCTCTGTAAAAATTAAATAAAATCTTAAAAATAACAATAACAAGCCCGGCTGGTGTAGCTCAGTGGATTGAGCGCGGGCTGGGAACCAAAACGTCCCGGTTCGATTCCCAGTCGGGGCACATGCCTGGGTTGCGGGCCAGGTCCCCGGTGGGGGCCACGTGATAGGCAACCACACATTGATGTTTCTCTCCCTCTCTTTCTCCCTCCCTTCCCCCCTCTCTAAAAATAAATAAATAAAATCTTAAAAAAAATAACAACAACAAAAAAACAACAGGTGTGATAACCCCTACTGTTTAAGCCTGTTGGGTATTGCAGGTGAGAAAGCATGTAAAAAAAGGAGCTGCCAGGGTGTGTGCTAACAGGCCCTGGCCACACCTCCAGCCTCCTGTCTTCATCTCGGGTCCAAGTAAAAGGGGGAAATCCTACCATCTGAGGTCTCCTGGAACTTGTCTCGGACACTTTCCAGCTTTTCCATGGCCTTCATGTTGGGGGCAGCAATCCGCTGCAGCACACTCTGCTGCTCATTTAGTTTCTGCTGCAGTGTGTTCATCTCCTGCTTGATCTCCTCCTCAGCCTGGGCATCCTGTAAACCCCAGGCCCAACAACATCAAGAAGGGCCAGGTCCCCGAGCCCGGGCCCCCACAGAGATGCCTGACTGCGTGGGGACCTGCTCCTGAGGAGAAGACAGACTCTTTGGTTCCTCCCATAGTGACCATTCCCACCACCCCTGGGAATTACAGGCTGATGCTGCTGTCTCATCCCTAGCCCTTCCCCCAAGTCCTGTCGACTTCTCCATCTCTCAAGAGCAGCAGCTGGTGGTGCCCCTGTCTGGCTCTCAGCCCAGGCCACGAGCCAGCCCCCTCTCGGGGTGACCCGGATGCTCCCACACGGGCTGGCCTGGCCTCCACGATAAATCAGGCAATGCAAGATTTCTGCCCTGATCACTGTATCTGAGCAAATTCCACTTGAGTCTGGTTTTAGCTTGTATGGATTTTGCCTTTAGGTTTTATGGATAAGCGCCCTTCTGCAAGGTTGAGTGAATAAATATTTACAGAATGCCGTACTGGGGCCCTCAGGTCCCGTGAGCTGTGGTTCCCGTGCTCACAGAGCCTGTGCGCTAACAGAGCAATGCAGAGAAGTAAACAGTGAGAACACCATATGGTGATACCAAAACTACACCAAACACACATGTGGTGTCAGCACACAGGAAGATCACCTAACTCCGACTCTGGGGCTGCATATATGTGTCTTAGAAAAGCCCTTCTGAAGATCTCCATATACTGAAGAAAAGTACTCTCTAGGATACGTTGTTAGTGAAATATGAAAGGTATACAATACAATCTTTTACCTGAGAGAAGGAACATGAATATGTTTATATACAAACATATTTGTGTTTTAGAAGTATAACAGCAAAACAAGGATAATCCAAAAACAAATTAAAATGGTCACCCAAAGAGGAAGAGCGGTGAAGGGGACAGGACAGGAAGCTAACTTCTCTTCATGGACCTTGTACTATACTTTTGGTTTTAGAATGATATGAAGACTACATAATTATAAGACAAAATTAAATCAAAATATGAAAACTACTGGGTAAAAAAAAAAGTTGTTGGGGAACAAGATATTCACAAGATGCTAAAGAATCACCCTAAAGATTATTATTTACAAAGTTGAAAGTGTATGTTTAGTGTTGAGAAATCTGGCAATTGATACCTTAACTGAGGACCGAACTTAGCATCATAAACACAGGACATCCCGACGTTATATGGCTCCCGGAATAATGCAATACAAAGCACAAAGCCTCTCCAATGAAATGCTCTTGCCAAAAAGTTACTCAACCCAAATCCATCAAGCCTCCGGACTAGATCAAACTTCCAACTCACAGGAGAAATAAGTCCAGCAACAATGAAAACAAACCAACACGTCCATCACATACCCATTCTTCAGGACAACAAATAGTAAAAAAAAGACAACATATAGACCTTTCAAAAGATCAATATGAAAATAAAAAGTGAGGGGAATGTTCTATGTTAAAAGAAACTAAAGAGACAGAACAACCAAAAGCAATACATGATTGGATCGTAGTTGTGCAAGAGAAACATTGATTGGTTGGCTCTCATGCGCCCAATTGGGGACCTGGCCTGCAACGCAGGCATGTGTCCTGACTGGGAATCGAACCGGCGACCTTTTAGTTCGCAGACTGGCACTCAATCCACTGAGCCACACCAGCCAGGGTGAATATGGGCAAGTTATTAAATATGAAATTAGGTATAATATGGAATTGTGGTTATGGAGGAGAATCTCTTGTTCTCAGCATGCACTTAGACTTGAAGTCTGCAACTTCCTTCATACAGTTCAGCAAAAACAAAACAAGTGTGCTGTACGGAGGGAGGGAATCAAGATGAGACAGAAAGCAGACAAAAAACTTTCACTGCTGAACTTAGGGTGAAAGGCATATGGATGTTCACTATACTGTTGTTTCGATTTTTCTATAGGCTTGAACATTTTTAAAATTAAAGTTGGGAAAAATAAAATATTCAAAAAGAGCAATCCCTTAAAAACTGAAAACTAAACAAAGAAACCTGATGATACATTAAATTGGTTAAACACTCAGAATTCTTTCAAATTACTTTAAAACACAGAAACACGGGGACTTCCGGCAAGATGGCGGCATAGGTGAATGCGCTGTGCCTCCTCGCACAACAAAACAAGGAAAAAAACAGAAACTTACCCAACCAAAAACAGCCAGATCTGACAGAAAATCGAACTGAGAGGAAGACCAACAACCAAGGAATTAAAGAAGATACATTCATCCAGTCTGGTGAGCCGGGAGGAGCAGGGCGGAGGGAGAGCGCTAGGCGACTCTCCAGCGAGCTGGTGAGCAGACGGCAGGACCGCGGTTGGAGGGGCGGTTCCCGCGGGGCTGCAGCACACCGAGTTGGGAGTGCCTGACCTAAGTGCGGCCAGCGCCCGGCTCATCTGGACCCAGCGGGGCCGAGACTGGTGGACCGGGCAGGTCCGCATTCATGGGCAGACGGACCGGGAGAGAAAGCAGGGCGCAATCCATCGGCGCAGATTGAGAGCACCTGTGGGGGTGGAGTCTGCAGCGGGAGGAACTACCAGCCTCACAGGAGAGTTCATTGGGGAGACCCACAGGGGACTGGAGCTGTGCAGCCCGTCCACCGACCCCGGAGAGATCCCCAGAGCCAGCGCAGAGGGGCTCGAATTGCTTGCAGGAGGCGGTGTGGGTACGGAGAGCGGAGCAGGCGCCATTGTGCTCTCAGGTCCCGCCCCCACAGGCTACGTCACAGCACAACTACCGTGAGTTTCCCTGCCCAGGTGAACCCCAAGGCTCCGCCCTCCGTACAGTAACAGGCTCACTGAGGGAAACTAAAATGGCCCAAAAAAAGGAACAGATCAAAGTTCCAGAACTAACCGACCAAGAGATAGCCAGCCTATCAGATGCACAGTTTAAAACCCTAGTAATCAGGATGCTCACAGAATTCAACAAAAAATTATCGAAATTGCTTGAACAAATGAGGAGAGATCTACAGGGAACCAATAGGGATAAGAAGGATACTGGGACTCAAATCAACGGAGTGGACCAGCAGAAAGAAAAAAACATCCAACCAGAAAAGAATGAAGAAACAAGAATTCAAAAAACGGAGGAGGGGCTCAGAAACCTCCAGGACATCTGTAAACGTCCCAACATACGGATCATAGGGCTGCCAGAAGGAGAAGAAATCCAAGGAATTGAAAACTTATTTGAACACATAATGATGGAGAACTTCCCCAAGCTGGTGAAGGAAATAGACTTTCGGGAAGTCCAGGAAGCTCAGAGAGTCCCAAAGAGGTTGGACCCAAAGAGGAACACACCAAGACACATCATAATGACATTACCCAAGATCAAAAATAAGGAAAGGATCCTAGAAGCAGCCAGAGAAAAGGAGACAGTTACCTACAAAGGAATTCCCATAAGACTGTCAGCTGATT
>PVJI01021197.1:0-27532 GCA_004026765.1 Micronycteris hirsuta
TTACTGTAAGGAGGGCGGAGCCTTGGGGTTCACCTGGGCAGGGAAACTCACGGTAGTTGTGCTGTGATGTAGCCTGTGGGGGCAGGACCTGAGAGCACAATGGTGCCTGCTCCGCTCTCCGCACCCACACCACCTCCTGCAAGCAATTCGAGGCCCTCTGCACTGGCTCCGGGGGTCACTCCGGGTTGGTGGATGGGCTGCACAGCTCCAATCCCCCATGAGTCTCCCCAATGAACTCTCCTGTGAGGCTGGTAGTTCCTCCCGCCGAGGACTCCACCCCCACAGGTGCTCTCAGTCTGCGCCGATGGGTTTCACTCTGCTTTCTCTCCCGGTCCGTCTGCCCACGAATGCGGACCTGCCCAGTCCACCAGTCTCGGCCCCGCTGGGTCCGGATGAGCCGGGCACTGGCCGCACTTCAGTGGGGGCCCCGTCTCGGTGTGCTGCAGCCCCGCGGGAACCGCCCCTCCAACCACGGTCCTGCCTGCAGTCTGCTCACCAGCTCGCCGCAGGGTCGCCGAGCACTCTCCCTCTGCCCTGCTCCTCCCAGCTCACCAGACTGGATGAATGTATCTTCTTTAATTCCTTGGTTGTCAGACTTCCTCTCAATTCGATTTTCTGTCAGATCTGGCTGTTTTTGGTTGGGTAAATTTCTGGTTTTTTCCTTGTTTGGTTGTGCGAGGAGGCACGGCGCATTCACCTATGCCGCCATCTTGCCGGAAGTCCTGATTTCATTTTATTGCTGCAATCTAACAACATCTTTTTGATTCCTGAATTTCCTCCATATATTCTATTCTGCAATTTGAAAAACAGTTGGCAGTTATAATAACTGTAATAACTATTACAGTGCCAGGTGGGTACTGGAAATATCCAGGGGATCGCTTTGTAAAGTATATGATTGTCTAGCCACTTTACTGTACACCTGAAACTAATACAAAATAACATTGAATGTAAACTGTAATTGAAATTGTTTTTTAATTTTTAAGGAATAGGGAAAAGAAACTTAAAAGAAGTATTTTTAAAAAAACAGTTGGAAGATGGGTCAAAAGCCACTAGATAGACTGGCCTATACCTTTGCCCTTTCCTTGTAAGAAACTCTAGAATAAATCAGAATCAGGTAATGACCTTCTATGCCATGAAGGAAGAAAACCCAAGAAATACTTCCTAGTGGAATGTCAGGTGAAGAACTACCCATCAAAGCCTCCTACAGCCAGCAAGGAGGGGGCTGTGGAAGCCAGGGCTTGAGAGAATCTCTAAGGCCATTGCTTTGGTTTCCAGAGGTGTCTTTGTTTTTGCATTAAATCAGAAGGCAGAAAGTATGCTCCAAACTGGGACTAAGGGCAGTAAGTATGAGGTCACTTATGATTGCTCACTCCAGGCCTGAGTTACAGCTTCAAACACTCACACTGTTTTACGGTCGGAAATCAAGAGCCAGCCTGTCAGAAGCCATTGACTCTATTTGCTCAAAATTCCTACCCCATATGATGGCAGAGGAACACACATTTCCAGGGGGTGTTTTATTGACTGAGTAACAACTAGGAGTTTGTTTTGGAAGCTATTGCAGGATACAATAAATGTGACTTTTTATTTCTGATAATGACTACACGTATTTTTTAGGCTCTGTCTACAATCCCAAAGCTGTTAAAAACTAAAAAATAAAAAAACTAAACAACCATTAGTTTGTCAAACTACAACAAATTCTGAATACACATTTGGAATTGTTATATCTTCTTGGTGAATTGATACTTCTACCATGGTACAATGTCCCTTTACTGCTGGTAATATTTCTCGTTCTCAGGTCTGCCTTGTCTGATATTAATAGAGCCACTTCAGCTTCCCTTTGAGTCCTGTCTGCACAATATATCTTCTTCTAGCCTTTTACTCTTAATTTCCCTATGTCCGTATTTCGAGTGGGTTTCTTCATGTGTTTAGATAATTTATACCTTAAGTGTTGATATGCTTGGATTTAGGTCTATTGTTGCTCCGTTATTTTAATACTTTTAGTATCCCATTTTAATTTAAATATTGGCCTTTTAGATATATTGTTTTCTAAATGTTTTAGTTTTACATGTTACATCCATGATCCATTTTGAGTTAAGTTTTATGTTCAAATGCAAGACTTGAACCAAGGCTTTTCTTTCTTTTCTTTCTTTCTTTCCTTCCTTCCTACCCTCCTTCCTTCCATCCTTCCCTCCTTTTCTTTCTTTCTTTTTAGCCTATGAATGTCCAGACTTCAGTGCCATTAGTTGGAGAGGCTACATTCCCCCCATTAAATTACTCCTGAAACTTTGTCAGGTCATTGGGCATATTTATGCAAGACTATTTCTGGGTTCCCTATTTTCTGTTCTCTTGATCTGTGGGCCTAGCCTCCCACCAACATCACACAGTCTTGGTGACTATAGGTATATAAATCTTGAAATCATGTAGACCAATTCATTCCATTTTATTCTTCTCCAAAATTATTTCACCTATTCTAGTCCCTTTTCTTGCCATATACATTTTAGAATACTTTTGTCTATATCTCCAGAAAAGTTTTTCTAGAATTTTGATTGGAATTGTGTGGAATCTATATACTAATTTGAGGATAATTGACATCTTTATTATTTTCACTCTTCCAATCCGTAAGTACAGTATACCTCTCCATTTATTTAGAGTCACAGTGTATGGATATGTCCAGCTCTAGTAGAAACTGCCTGATTTTCAAGGTGATTGTACTAACTTACACTCACCAGAATTGTATGAGAGTTCCACATACTCATCAACACTTTTTCATTTTAGCCATTCTGGTGGGTGTGTGGTCGTGTTGTATTGTGGTTTTGCAGTTCCCTGACAACTAATTACACATTATTTTTAATGTATACTCATATTTTTCTGGTTATTGTGTAATTTAACAATCATTTTATAATTTTATTTTTTTAGTTTTATTGAGATATAATTTATATAACATTCTATAATTTTAATGTGTACAATGAATGATTTGATATACAGGTATATTGTGAAATGGTTACTACAATAAGCATAATATCAATCTCTTCACAGTTACAAATTCTTTTTTCTTGTGAAAATAACTTTCAAGTTTTAGTCCCTTAGTAACTTTCAAATATAGTACACTCTATGGTTAACTATAGTCATTTGGTTGTACATCATATCCACAGAATTAATCTCATAACTGGAAGATTGTACCTTTTGAACAACCTTTCAATTCCCTGGCTCCTAGCTACACTCCCTTCCAAATTGGGCAACCTCAAATCTGATTTTGGTTTTTTTGAGTTTGGTTTTTTTATAGATTTTACATATAAGTGAGATCATAAAGTATTTGCCTTTCTCTGGTTTATTTCACTTAGTATTATGGCTTAAAGATCCATCCATGCTCTTGTGAATAG
Source organism: Micronycteris hirsuta (assembly GCA_004026765.1). Taxonomy (NCBI): domain Eukaryota; kingdom Metazoa; phylum Chordata; class Mammalia; order Chiroptera; family Phyllostomidae; genus Micronycteris; species Micronycteris hirsuta. The sequence continues at coordinate 3,381 of PVJI01021197.1, forward strand.
CAGGACTCCCTTTTATACGACTGAATAGTACCCCATTGTGTGTGCATGTGTAACACAATTTCCTTATCCATTTATCTGTTGGTAAAGACTTAAATTGTTTCTGTGTCTTGGCTATTGTGAATAATGCCTCCATAAACATGGGGGGTCCAAATATCTCTTTGATATAGTGATTTTGGGGACAAATACCCTGATGCTGAATTGCTGGATCTTATGGTATTTCTATTTTTAACTTTTTGAGAAACCATCATACTGTTTCCCATAGAGGCTCCACCAATTTATATTTCCACCAACAGTTGTTCTTTCTTGTCTTTCTGAGGATAGCCATTCTAACAGGTGCGAGGTGATTTCTCGCTGTGGTTTTGATTTGCATTTCCCTGCTGACTGGTGAGGTTAGCCCAGGGATTTTTGGTGTGCTTCAGCTGTGGAACAGAGATAGGTCTGTCTACTCCATCTTCATGGACCTGCAGGTCCTTATGTTGGTATTTTTAGCTTGGATTTTGATTCGGTTTCCTTTGGGCTTCACACAGTTATCTGCATGCTTTTGCCATTGAGCTGAGGAAGACTTAGTGAAACTTTCTGTTAATAATTTATATAAGTTTGCAATTGCTTTTGGGGGGAAAGACTGGAATCAATAGACTATAAGCCTTTTCCTCATTTATTCTGTTCATATCAAAGAACGAAATGCCACTCACATTTCTCAATTGCTAATTAAATGCTTACTATAGACCAGCCACCATGGTTGGCTCTGGGTGTAGAATAATCAGCAAGGTATTGACCCTGCCCTCAGAAGTTGATGATGTAGAAGGAGAAACAGGAGTAAAATAATATCTTAATACATTGTACTGACTACCATGTTAAGAATAAGCCCATATGAGGGCAACAGAGCAGTAGATTTTGAAGAACATAAACCATCCACTATAACTGGAAAAACAAAAAGAAATAAAAAATAAGAGAACAGAAACCAACTCTTCCTAACTTAAAAATAAAGAAATGTAGTGAAGGGGTATTGAGCACAAACAGAATCGATAGAACAGCATAGGGAGAAGGCCTACAAAGAAACTGAGAGAAGTCAGGGCAGTTGTGAAATGCTGAAAATGGGACCTGGCAGTGTCTCTGAGCCAGAGTAGTCCAGTCAGAGCCTGGCCCTGGCGTGGAGAAGCTCCAGCTCCTCTCCTCCTGGCACTGTGTACACAAGATTCAACGCCCTGGAAGGAAGCATCTGATACCAGCCTAGGCCACAGCTTATGTGCCTGATTGTTCAGGGCATGAGAGATCAGAGTTCTTTCCCTCCACGGTCTGTGACAGAGGGCAGACATGTGGCTTTACTAGCTGAACCAAGGATGCACAAAAGAAAAAAACAAAGGTTCATTCTCTAGAAGGAAATGCAGCTCAAAAATGACAAAAGCCCATGGCAACAGCTCAGCGGAGACTGCTGCATGGGAAGACTTAGCTAGTCCCCGAGTGAGAAAGCGGATGTTTAGGAAGGGAGACTAGCGTGTGCAAAGTCTGGGGCAAGAGGAAGCCTGGTGGATTTAGATGACTAAAGTAGTTCCTTATGGCTGGGGCACGGAGTTGGAGACAGCATGTGGTGGGGATACAGAGGCCAAGAATGGGAGGAAATGATGTCAGGAAAACGGGAACATGGTGACACTGTCTTGAGAATAGTGGAAAGCCTGGAGTCCATTCCTGAGGATGAAGGAGATGTTAAAGTGTTTCACGTGGAGTTCTGACAGTATTATTTTTTAGTAGGCTCCACTTTGGCCATCACAGTAATTCAAGGAAAGATGAAAGTAACCTGAACCTGGATGATACTGAGTGGATGCAAGGTGTGATTAATTAGATGTAAGGGAGGAGGAGGTGAGGGGGTGGGAGGAGACAGGAAGACTCCCAGGTTTCTGGCTCAAGTTGCTGCATGGATATTAATGCTACAAACAGAGGAAGGAAATTGCAGTGGGGGAAAGGAGTTTGGTATTGGACATAATGACTGAAGAAAATTGTGGAATGTATGTGGTTTTGAAAGTTAGAAAAGAGATTAAGGCAAAAGATTTAGATTAGGTATTCATCACTATATAGAAGGCAAAGTGATAGATTAAAAATCCCAGCAATAATATATGGTGTAAGACCACTCCAGGAAGACCAAAAAACCCAATTAAAAAATGGGCAAAAGACTTGAACAGACACTTCTCCAAGGAGGACATACAGAGGGCCCAGAGACATATGAAAAGATGCTCAGTATCACTAGCCATCAGAGAGATGCAAATTAAAACCACAATGAGATACCACCTCACACTGGTCAGAATGGCCATCATAAACAAATCAACAAATAAGTGTTGGAGAGGATGTGGAGAAAAGGGAACCCTACTGCACTGTTGGTGGGAATGCAGACTTGTGAAGCCACTGTGGAAAACAGTAGGGAATTTCCTCAGAAAAATGAAAATGGAACTGCCTTTTGACTCAGCAATTCCACTGCTGGGATTATACCTTAAGAACCCTGAAACTCCAATCCAAAAGAATCTATGCACCCCAATGTTCATAGCAGCACAATTTACAATAGCCAAGTGCTGGAAGCAACCTAAGTGCCCATCAGCAAATGAGTGGATCAAGAAAATATGGTACATTTATACAATGGAATTCTACACAGCAGAGAGAAAGAAGGAGCTTATACCCTTTGCAACAGCATGGGTGGAACTGGGGAGCATTATGCTAAGTGAAATAAGCGAGGTGGTGAGGGACAAATATCATATGATCTCACCTTTAACTGGAACATAAACAAAAGAAAAAAGCAAGCAAAATATAACCAGAGACATTGAAATTAAGAACAATCTAACAATAGCCGGGGGAGGGAGGAGGGGACAATGGGGAGAAGGGTTTTCAGGAACTACTATAGAGGACACATGGACAGAAGAACCAAGGGGGAGGATGGAAGCAAGGGAGGGAGATGGAATTGGCTGGGGGAGGGGGGAGGGGGGTGATGCAGACAACTGTAATTGAACAACAATAAAGTAATTTTTTTTAAAAAAGAACTTCCTACATGAAATATGCTAAGGAAAAAAATAAAATAATAATATATGGAGTAAGAGATGAGACCCTCACAGCCCCAACACTTCAGGGTTGAGCTGAAGAAAGGCAGCAGCCAGTGGGAATCACGAGGGTGACCAAAGAGGTGAGAGGGAAAACAGGTGAGTGGTGTCAGGGAGCCAAAACCGGGCACTTTCAGCACGAGGAAATGGCCACTGGCATCAAATGCTGAGTAAAAGAAGGAGGGGGATAGCCCCCTGGCTTTGTCAGCAAGAGGGGCTGATGTGAAAGAAGCGGCTCAGAGGAGTGCCAGGAGCAGCGCCTGAGGAGCAAGGACGTAAAAGCAGTGCAGCCCGTTGGTACTCAATCTTGCTGCACAAGAGCCCCACCTTCAGAGCTCTCAGAACTTACTGACGCCTGGGCCCATCCCTCCAAATTCACATGTCCTTGGGCTGGAGTAAATTTGCATGATGTATTAGTCTCCTCTTCCTGCTGTAACAAACAAGCACAAACTTAGTGGCTTAAAACAACACAAATTTATCTCACAGTTTTGCAGGTCAGAAGTCTGACACAGGGCTCACTGGGCTAAAATCAAGGTGTCAGCACAGTGCTGTTCCTTTCTTAATCTCTCCATTCCTTTCTTCCATAATTACATCTCCCTCTTTGTTCTTCTGCCTCCCTTTTCCACTTTTAAAGACCCTTGTGATTACATTTAAGTTCCACCTCATAAACTGGGACCATCTCTATACCTCAAAATCTGTAACTTAATCACAGGGAAGGCAACAGGTCCTGGGGATCGTGGACATCTTTGGGAGATCATATTCTGATTACGCCACATAGGTCAGATTTTAAACACCCAAGGTGATTCTTTCTTAGAGACCAGAATAAGGCAACAGAAGAAAGAGAGAAAGAATGATAATGAAGTTGATAGACAGTGTTTTAGTTTAGTTTTGTTTTGTTTTTAAATGAGATGAACACTAGTAGAAATAAAGAAAGCAATCATTTCAATTCCTCCCTCTTTTTTTTCCGGTGGAGCCTAAGTGGTGAAATTATGTTTGAGAAGAACAATTTCTACTTGACACCTTTTAAAGTCTGCCCAGAGCTGACTCTTTCCCCTTCTTCCCTTACCAAAATATGACATACTGTATGACGCTTCCAAGCCATCATTATAATTATAAAGATGAGCAAAAGATATGCAGTCACATGCTCAAGGTGAGCCTGAAGATATCCAAACATAGATTTAATAGAAAATGAGCTTTCAGAGACAGAAACTGAAGAGGCTCATCTGAAACGAAACTCGATTTTCTCCAACATAGCAGCCTGAGGTTACTTGAGACCAGCCTTTGTCAGCACAGGGGACTCCGAAACGAGAGTGCGGAGACGGTCGGATGCCAAGATTGCCATATTGCACAGGGAAGGCGAGCATGTGTTTTGGTTGGAAGGGGGAAGAGTGTTCAATTAATCCTGAAATGTTTGCAAAAACAAATGATGGGCAAAAGGAAAACTCAACTTGAAAGGGGTGTGATTCTTTATGAAAAAACCATCTCCACCAGTCTGGCAGCCACAAAATAAACACATCAGCCAGCCAGGCCAGAGCAGATCATTAGAAATAACAGCAGCACGTGGGGAGTTTTTGTTAAGACCGAGACGGCATGGCAGATGGACAGGCTGCAGTGGCCCCCTCAGTGACCCACCAACATGGGCTTGGGGCAGGCTGAGCCATGTCTTCCCTGGTCCTCCTGGGGACGAGGAACCAGCCACTTACCCTTCAAACTGGGGCCCAAAAGGGAAGGAACACATCAGACTGTGCAAGCGTCTGTCCATGCCTCAGCTCCTGGCCAGCAATAGAGGAACACGGGGCCAGGGTAATTAAGCCCCTGGAGGGTTCTCACAGGCTGTCAAAGGGAGGGGATTCCTCCCTGCTCTGCAGACACTCCCATTCCAGGCACTCCCAGATTTCCAAGTGTTGAGGATTATCTTGCCCTTGACACCTCAAATACAGAGGAGAAAATCACACACACACACACACACACACAATGTGTATTCTGCTTAAGCAATGGCCCCATTGTTACATTTAAATATGAACATTTACATAATTCAATTAAGGCAGAGTGCTGATCTCTACAGAAAGAAGGCTGGGGTTTACAAGGGCGCCTCTGCCCTGCTCCCCTGGTGGAGTCTGGGTCATGAAATAAGCATGCCTCCGTGGCCAGACTTGTGCCTGCTTGACAGGAGAGCACCAGTTTGACAACAGTGATCATCCAATTCCCCCAGGCAGGCCGCTTAATGACTGCTCTGCATCGACCCAATAGAATATTTGATTTGTGTGGCTGTAAAAGGCACTGTCGGCTGCCAGGTTGGGGTGAACACATTGGAAATGACATAGTCAAATATAAGGATGGCCAAAATATTCTGAGGCTTGCACTCCTGCCCTGCCTCCCCCTTCCTGTCTTCTCCTGAGGAGTGCAGATGGGTTGGGATTTGACACACAGAGAGGGGTGGGTTTGTATCCAGCTGTTCCCTCCTTCCCACCCATCCAGGCTCTGGTCCTGGGAAGCCACCTCTCCCCACTCAGCCAAGTGCCATCTTTGTCTGCTTCCAGCCTTGCCAGCATTGCCGTTCTGCTTCTCCTGGGGCAGAAGACAGGGTGTCATGACCCATTTCAAGTGAGAGTCCAGTTGCCCCTCACCACTACCTCTTGCTGACTGCCTGCCCAGAGCTGCCTCTGCTCTGGTCACTCCAGAGGGGCTCTCTGCAAAGGCATGAGTTGCTCCTGACGAGGGCCTGTAGGGAAGTCTCTGGGCCCTCCTGAGAGACGGCTTCTAGTTTGTTAATGGAGAATATGCTTCCAAACTCTTTTCTGTGCATGTACACATTACTACAGAGAGGTCTGTGTAGCGGCCAACTACCCGTTTGTCCTTCCCTTGCTCTGCTTCCTTATCTGTGGGTTCCTGGTCACCTCTACCAGTGGAAGGCACTAGTGGAAGATTGGAAGGTAGGAGGCCAGAAGAAGCCTTTCTCTGCTTCCTACCAGCATCTTCTCCACAGCTTCACCATCTATGTGACAGCCCCACCAGGTTCAGCTCCCAGGGTGTGACCATGATCCTGAAAGCCTGTCAATACTGTCTTCTCTGTCCCTCTAAGAGAAGGACAGTAGCAGCTTCCCACTTTGCTGATCACTAGATGACCTCAAGGTCTTCTATTGCTTCCCTCTTCTTCCATCTACTGAAACCAATTCTCTGTACCAGATTCACTCATAAAATCACCTTAACCATTTCTAAGTGCACTGTTCCATAGTGTTAAGTACATTCACCTTATTATAGATTCATTCTATCTCAAAAACTAGAGAAATCTCTACTTTGCTCATTGTTGTGGCTCTTGGAGTGGTTTTAAGAAACAGAGTCTCAAAATAGAATTCTGGTTTTGGTTGCTTACCTATTAGAGCCTGAATATACTGCTGAGCTCCCCACAAATGGAAGTAATATGTGGCATGCCGTGGCAATGTCTTTACTTAAATTATCACCTAAAGGTGGGCCAGTAAAGACAGGGCTTTGGGAATTCACGTAACCACTGCACTCCACTAGTATGAGCTATTGTGTGGCCTATTGCTTCGGAAGGTGCCAAGACCTTACAGACAGGAAACTATTGTACAAGCTCAGGCACAGGTACGGAACCATTGAGTTGCTTTGGTGTCTTTAAAAGAATCTCTTATTTCTAATAGCCACTGGGTAGACGTGTCTGAAGATTAGGCCCAAAAATCTAACAGTGCATGTTACAGAATAACATTGTAAGCTGAATACAAAACATAACCATGTTTTATATGTTAACGTCAGTGCATTAGTTGAGAAGGAGTGGGACCTGGAACCTTGAGAGGGGGACATCTGGATGGTTTGACAATGCTTAGAGCCTTGAACCAGCAAGTCCTCAGAGCCCCCGCTTGCTGTGGAGCTGTCCGTCTTCCCCTCTCTCTGTACTAGCCTTCCCTTGCTTAAAGTCTCTGTAATGTAATGCTCTTACCTTAGACAGTTCTTGCAATGCAAAACTGTTCTCCTCAAGACCCACTTTTACTAGTTCTTATTGCCTCTGGACGCATCAATAGAATCCCAGGTCACCGTACTCCAGGGGAGAAATGCCAGGTGTGCTCTGGGAAGAGGTATCTTTCACACCAAGGGAACTGTAAGATCTTACTATTCTAATGGGCATGAACCTGGAGAAGAGCTGTGCAAGCAGATTCAAAGGGTCACAGCCTAAGAATAGGGATAACATTAGATGAGGCTGCATATGTCAATAAGGATACACTTCCTCAAGATTCCAGACTACGTTCTAGCTTGTGCAGCTGGAAAGAGTCCTGACAGTTTCCTTGACTGGTTGACTGAACCTTGGATCCAACTGCCTACATTCAGTTACATCAAGATGCCCAAACTTGCGGGCTCTAACGAGCTTTGCACACTTCTGTCAGCACCGCTGTCCATGGACTTAGGCGATGCCACATTTATCATCATCCACACACAACACTCTAAGCAAGTGATACCTTTTATAATAAAGAAGGTAGAGCAGTGGCTTCTCACCCATGGAATTCACTGGCCTTGCCATATACCTCAATTGCTCAGAAGTAGCTGGCCTGATTGGATGGCTTGTTACAGACTTAGTCACAGATGAGAGACAATGCCCTCTAAGGTTGAGTACTGTCCTATAGGACACAATATATGATTTAAACTGGAAAAAAAAACTGGTGCTTTTCCTCCTGTAGCCAGAGTATATGGGTCTGGGATCCAAAGGGTGAGGACTGGCCCCATTCACTATTATACCCATCCTCAGAGATTTGCTTTCCGTCCCTACAATCGCAGAGATGTTCACAAGGATCGACTGTTTTCACAAGGAAGAAGAAAGGGAGATCACAGCTAGTTATTTGGGTTTCCTCCTGTCACTGGATCAAGAGACAGAGGGTGTGGTTGATCTTAATAATCAAGAGAAACTGGGTTACTACAAGACTACACAATGCAGGCTAAGAGGCCATTGCTGGAGCTCAGGGGATAATCTCAGATGCCTCTTAGTCCTTCCAAGTAAAACTCAGTAGAAGAATATAACAATCCAAGAAGGGGCATGGCCACTAAAGACTCAGAACCTCTAGGGACTTTGATTTCAGTCACCCCACAGGGTAAAGAACCCAACCAGGCGGAGTGCCGGCTAAGGGCAAAGTGACAGGGAATGGGTGGTAGAAGAAGGAAGTGGTAAATATCGACTGTGCTCTCATGAACAGTTACAGAGATGATGACTGCAGAAGCCATGACTATTTTGTTACGTGTATATTATTCAGTTCTTTCTTTTCCTTTCCTCTTTCCCTATTTTTGATAAGTACCAGTGGTGTTCAACTTTATAATTAAGTTAATGACCACAAGACTCTGAGAAGCCACATCCAGACCTTTGGGAAGGATCACATCACCTGGAAAGTATGTGTTGAAATGGATAATGGCAACTGATGGAACCTGGAGTCTCCACTAGTTGAGAAGGTGAGTCCATTTTTGGCTTACATGAGACGTGCCTCATGTCAGGCAGACAAGAATGGATACCAGGCTGCAAAGGGGATGCACTGTGTAGGTCAACTCCCTGTTTGCTCTTATATTCACTTTTGCCTCTTTTGTTCTGTTTTGTGTGCAGGGAACTACGTTTCTCAGGTTCACTTTCCCCTAGGCTTTGGAATATATAGGGTCCAGCAGAAGTAATGCCTGCAGGAGTGTGGTTGGTAGGGTAATAATCTGGGTGTAATAATTTATAGTTTTAATTTGAACATTTCACCTAAAACGTCATATGGTGTGCTTGAGTGTGATATTGTTATGTTACAGAATTACATGCTTATGATTTTGTAATAAAAAAAAAAGAGTGTTTCATTTGTTCTGGACCCAGTATATGCCAGTAGGTTATGATGGGAGAAGACTGGCTGTTGGGAGGAGGAGAGAAGACAGAATTTCTCCCCCACCTCCTCGTCCTATGGGCATCTCTGTAGTGGCTGCAGTGCCCCCATGGCTTTGCTCCCAACGGACAGACACTCCATGCAAGCAAGCGACCTCCCAGCTGGGCTCTGATAATACTGTCTCCTCACTTTGTCTCTCCAGTGGTTCTCACCTTCGTAATCAAGTCCCTGTATTAAATTCCCTCTCTTTTAAATACTTACAGGGCTCTGTATTGTCCTCATTTGACCATAACTAATGCAGCCTGTTTTGTCACGCTATAAAACTTGGCTCTGTGTTGTCCAACAACTTGTCCTTCATCCCTGTGTTGTACCGGAGATGCTCTTCTACTGCCGTCAGATGGGTCTCTATCTCTTGAGATCAAATTCCCATATCATAACATTTGCCCTTTTAAAGTTGACATTTCAGTGGGTTTTAGTAGATTGTTCCCAAAGCTGTGCCACCACCAGCACTGTATGGAGCCTAGGAGAAAATGCCAGTGGCCCCAGGACAGGCACAAGTTAGCACCGCCAAGGGGATATGAGCAAGTTTTGTCTGAAATCCAGGAACTGCTGTCTGAGGAGAGAGAAGCAGGAAGATTTTAGGAAAAAATTGATCAGCTTTTCATTTTTACCGAAAGCCAACTATTTCTCAGAGGGGAGGTTGTATCATAATGGGGTGGGCCTCGAATACAGAGTCAGGAAATTTAGGGTTTAGTCCTGACTCACTCAGGTGAGGTCGTAGGTCATTTCTATGCCTCACTCTTCCAGTCTATTAAATGGTAACTTTCCTTATTACACCAAATTATTACAAAGTTCAAATCAGAGAACAGGTAAAAATGCAATGAAAAAAAAAGATAGTGTTCTACCTAAAAGACAGTGCTTTTGGTTTTTCTCCGTCATATCCAGTACTCACAGAAGCTGCGTAACCTGGCCAGCAGTCCAGATGGAAGAACCTGGCAAACGTATTCCTCCTCTTGGCTGGAATTTGAAAACAACTCTTAGAAGCACACAGATTATGGAGACAGACTCATAGATGGAGAGCAGGATGACAGCTAGTGGGGGAGGGGTAAGGTTAGGGGGAGGAGGGATTGAGCAAAAAGGAAAAAGGACTCATAGACATGGACAACAGTGTGGTGATTGCGGGAAGGAGAGGGGTATAGGAGACTGAATGGTAATGGAAAAAATACAATAAAGATTTTAAAAAGTCACACAAACACGAAAGAAGCACACAGATTAGAAGAGTCATCCTCCATTCATGCTCCCCCATCCCATAATTCAGCATCCCTGGGCTCCAGGAGCTATGCTAGGCCTTTCTTCACCTCCTAAGAAGATTAAGACAGTAATTTAGGGACCTAGATGTGCTTTGCTTATGTTTCACTTATTTCTCAGATTATCTTATTCCACTGTTTTCCTCTGTTGCTCTGATTACTCCCCGAACTCTTCCACATTTCCTTGTAAATCAAGTTAAGCGGTGGCTAACCTTGGAAGACAGCTGGTGGGCTGACCCTTGCTGTGTGCCAGAGCTAGTTAGCCATCCACCCGCAGTCCACGCTCTCCAATCCATAATTAAACATTGTGATGAGGCACACCTAGGGATTACATTATGCAGTCCCCTGACATTTAATGTGAACATGTGACTAGTTTTCACCCATCAACTGTGAGTCAGAATCATCTGCATCATTTTCTAACTAGAGTTTTTTTTTAAGTGGGTATATCTCTTTCACATTCTGTTTTATCTGCTTCCAGCTCGATGCCGATGATGACATGACTTAGAGAATGGCCGAACCATAGGAGGGAAGAAGCGTTGTTCTTGGGTAATCACATTGAGGAAAGCTGACCTGCCTTGACTATCATATAAGTGAGTAATATATTTCTATTATTTAAGGTGAGGTCTATTTGTTTCAGCAGCTACCATTACATTAACATCCTGCCTGAAAACATTTCGCCAACATGATCATTTTAATAAACCAGGTAACAGCAAGCCTCATGACACTCCCAAAAGGCATCTTAATTGCATCCTAGAAGTTTCTTCAAACAAAAGCTTATTAAATTACCCCCATGTCACAGGACAGCTCAATTATGCTATATCTGGCCATTCTTTTCTTGCTTTAAAAAGCTCTGAAGCATGAAAAACAGATGTTTTACAACAAAGTTACAACAAATACGTTGATTCTATGTCACTGAAAATTCTCAGGAAGTATGCAGATTTAAAGGTATACTGTAAGGATAAGGTCAGCCTGCCCATCTGAAATGGGAAGGCAATATGCATAGACAAATAACTCAGCTTCAAGATGGCATGTCTGGTTAGTATCAGGAATAGGTACTCTAAGACGCTTAAAGAGAGTGAGACCATTTTTATCTGGGGGCAATGAGCCAAAGCTTCATGAGGAAAATAGATTTGAACTGTGGCTTATAAATTGGGTGGAATTAAGTGGTAGGATTACGTGCAGAGAGGCCAACAGAAATTAAACTAGCAGGGTAAGTTACTATTAGATGCTGAACATCTAGGTCATAAATGCCAACCTCAGAAAATTGAACATCTTTATACAGGTTACAAGGAGCTAGGTGGCACTTAAATGATAGAATTTTTTTTGACCTTGTAGCAAATGATTTTTATTTGTGAAGAAACAAAGTACAAATATTGCCCACTAATCCCCACTGTTTTGTATGTTATAACATTGTGGGAAAGTAGAACAATTGATTACCTTTGCTGAATCCTTTTGGAAATTAAGAAATGAAGCCATGCCTGATTTGCCCTTTGAGGCTAACACGTGGCCATTGTGTTCTTGTTTTCTTTTTAGTTTATTTCTTTGCTATTTAAAGCCAGCTCATCATTTTTACAGAATTTATGGTCAGTGGCTCCAGAGCTAAACATGTCATGTGCCCATATCAAAACCATGGCAGCGTATGTGCTTTTCACAGATACACTCTCTGCCTCCTTTAATTTTCTATGGCCCTAAATTTTAGTTATTCAAATGCCACCTCCACATTTTATTCCAGTCCTATGTACCACTTGTGTACTTCTATGTAATGTTTTTAAGTCTATTCCTAATGACTTCTAAGCAAAAAAATATCTGTGAAATTTCTGGGTAGACATACACTCAGGGTGAAAATTTTTTCCAATATATAGTCAAATCAATGCATGTCTATGATAAATTTAAAAGTGTTCTTCAGCCCTGGCTGGTGTAGCTCAGTGGACTGAGTGCAGGACTGTGAACCAAAGTGTCACTGGTTCAATTCCCAGTCAGGACACAAGCCTGGGTTGTGGGCCAGGTTCCCAGTTGGGCACACGAGGGGCAACCACACATTGATGTTTCTCTTCCTCTCATTCTCCTTCCCTTCCCTTCTCTCTAAAAATAAATAAATAAAATCTTTTAAAATAAATAAATATTATTTAAATATTTATTGTTTTAATAATACATATTTTAAATATTAAAATAAATATTATTATAAAAGTGTTCTTCCACTTGCTACCCACATATGTTCAGTTCCCATTAGTGGTTTATGGATGACAGTTGGAAAATCACGATCCTGCTCTGAAGCACCCGATGAATCTTCCCTCCTGGGTTCCCAACTCACTTACCTTTCTACACTCACTCTCCCCTCTTGTTTCCTCCATTTTTAGACTCAGTAACTGATGAGTAAGTAATGTTGCCATAGGCAATCCTAAAATTTTAGTGGTTCAACAAAATGAAAGTTTGTTTCTTACTCATGAGACAGGTGGGACAGCCCTCCTCCTCTTGTATCTAAATCATCTGGAACACAAGGTCTCCAGGGTCATCATGGTGGGGAAAGGGAAGAGAGCTGGAGAGCGTATGGGTTTAGTGAAGGGCCAGACCTGGACGTGGCCTATGTCACTTCTGCTCACACCCCATTGGCCATGTGGCCCCAACCCAACTACAAGGCAGGTTGAGAAATAACAGCCAATCCCATAGCTACTGGTAATCACTGAGGTTCTCTGCTGTGATAAACAAGGTACTAATGTCCTACAGGTCCTCTGAGACATTTCTCCAAAACTGGCCCCAAGACAGGGCTGGTATCTCAGAATTAAAAGATCTGATGCATCTGCTTTACAGGGCCGATATTTTTATCAACGTGGCCTCTAAGGAATTTAAGCAGCCCAGCATAGCACTCATGCTATCCATCTGTCCCCCAGTGTTTTCTATTTTCACTGACTATATCCCCCCAACCTCCATCTCTAGGTTGGAGTTTGAAAGGAGAGGCTCTGTTAGTTTCCTTTTGCTGCTATAACAAATTACCACAAATAGAATGGCTTAAACAATGTAAAGTTATCATCTTACAAATCTGTAGTTGAGAAATTCAAAATAGGTCTTATTGAACTAAAATCAAAACATCAGCCTGGCCGTTTTCCTTTCCAGAGGCCCTAGGAGACGGTCTGCTTCCCTGCCCTGCTCAGCTCCCAGAGGCCGCCCACGTCCCTGGGCTCCCAGCCCCCTTCCCTGCCAAGTCCACCATCTCCCACTGATCTTTCTCACCTCTTAGCACTTCCACACCAACTCCTCTGTCTCTCTTGTCCACTTTTAGGACCATTGCGATTACATTAGGACACAGGATAATACAAGATAATCTCCCCATCTCAAGGTCAGCTGATTAGCCACTCAGTTCCGTCTGCAGCCCTCATCCTCCTCGCTGCCGTGTCACGGGTCCTGGGAATAGGCGTCTCTGGGAGGCCATTGCTTCACTTTCCACAGAGAGCCCCAGGCCATACCCAGGCCGTGGGCGTGTTTTGTTCCCTCAACCTGGTGTTTTGTTTTTTTCTTTCCTCTTTCTAATATTTTTTTAAAATTTAATTAAGTTAATTGTTTTTAAATTGGGAGATTTTATACATTTTTAATATAGCTTCTCTCAATGCCTCAGGAGAGCTAGGGACAAGGGCCTGGTTTCTTCATCTAAACAATGGGCTGGTGCCTCCTCGCACAACCAAAAGAGGAAAAACAACAATTTAAAAAAGCAAAAACAGCCAGATCTGACAGAAAACTGAACTGAGTGGAAGTCTAACAACCAAGGAGTTAAAGAAGACACGTTCATCCAGACCGGTAAGATGCGGTTTGTGGAGCGGTACCGGCAACGCTGCAGCTGCCCGGAGAGGCCCGTGGCGGGCGCGCCTGGCCAAAACACGGCGAGTGCACTCGGCAAACCGGGGCTGAGACTGGTGGACCGGGCGGTCTCTCATTCTCGCACAGATAAACCGGGAGGAAAAGCTGGGGAGTGGAACAGACTGAGCAGCCCACCAACGCAGGGAAATAAAGCTTCAAACCACCAATTGAATACACCTGTGGGGGTTGAGGCGGCAGCGGGAGGAACTCCCGGCCTCACAGGAGAGGTCACTGGGGAGACCCACAGGGACTTGGAACTGTGCAGGCCCGTCCGCTCACCCCGGAGCCAGCAAAGAAGGGTCCAACTTGCTGTGGGTAGCTGGGGAAGTGCCGAGAACAGAGCAAGCGCCATTGTTCTCTCAGGCCCTGCCCCCACAGATAGCGTCACAACACAACGTTGTGGGTTACCCCGCCCTGGTGAACACCTAAGGCTCCGCCCCTTAAAGTAACAGGCGCACCAAGAAAAAAAATGTCCCAAATGAAAGAACACATCAAAGCTCCAGAAAAAATACAACTAAAAATACAACTAAATACAACTAGGTGCCAACCTATCAAATGCACAGTTCAAAGCATTGGTAATCAGGATGCTCACAGGATTCGAAGAAAAATTGTCACAATTACTTGAACAAATGAAGGATAATATAAAGGAAATGAGGGGAAATCTGCAGGGAACCAATAGGGATGAGAAGGAAACTGGGACTCAGATCATCAGAGTGGACCAGCAGACAGAAAAAAAATATCCAACCAGAAAAGAATGAAGAAACAAGAATTCAAAAAACTGAGGAGAGGCTTAGGAACCTCCTGGACATCTGTAAACGTCCCAACATCTGGGTCACAGGGATGCCAGAAGGAGAAGAGGAAGACCAAGGGATTGAACACTTATTTGAATAAATAATGAAAGAGAACTTCCCCAATCTGGCAAAGGAAATAGACTTCCAGGAAGTCTAGGAAGCTCAGAGAGTGCCAAAGAAGTTGTACCCAAAGAGGAACACACCAAGACGCATCATAATTACATTACCCAAGATTAAAAGTAAGGAGAGAATCTCAGAAGCAGCAAGAGAAAAGGAGACAGTTACCTACAAAGGAATTCCCATAAAACTGTCAGCTGATTTCTCAAAAGAGACCTTGCAGGCAAGAAGGGGCTGGAGAGAAGTACTCCAAGTCATGAAAGGCAAGGACCTACATCCAAGAATACTCTATCCAGCAAAGCTATCATTTAGAATGGAAGGGCAGATAAAGTGCTTCTCAGATAAGGTCAAGTTCAAGGAGTTCATCATCACCCAGTCTTTATTATATGAAATGTTAAAGGGATTTATATAAGGCATGGAGGGATATCAACAGGGGAGTGGTAGGGGGGCGGGGAAAGGTGCAGAGAATAAGTAACATAAATGGTAGGTAGAAAACAGACAGGGGAGGTTAAGAATAGTGTAGGAAATGTAGAAGCCAAGGAACTTATATGTATGACCCATGGACAAAAACTAAAGGGCGGGAAATGGGGGGTGTGGGGTGGAGGGGAATAAAGGGGGGGAATGGGACAACTGTAATAGCATAATCAATAAAATATATTTTTTTAAAAAGTTACTTACATAAAAGACCTTTAAAATTTCCAGGCACAATGGAAACTTTTCTGATTTTCTAATAAATTTTTTAAAATTCCCCCCGCCCAAAAAAAGAAAAAACAATGGGCTGGTGCCAAGCAGTGGCTGCCCCCTTAAAATGGGGCCTGGGGCCTCAGGGTGCATGGTCTCTGCCACTTCCTATGGCCACGTACCCTTGACCCTCTTCAGATCAGTCACCTGCCTTGCCCCCTTGAAATATTCAAACTTCGTACCAGGTGTCTTACTTACATCGAGATCCTATTCTATTTTACTCTCTGTCACTGGACTTTAGAGACCTTCGTCCCGGTTGCAGCACGTCCTCCCATTCACAATTCTACCGTCTGCACAGAGAAGCCATGACAGCCTCTCTTCTGGCTCCAGAAAGCAAGCGGCCCTTGCCCGGGAGGAGATGTGGTGAGGCTGGATGATCTCAGCCCTCCGTGTCATAAATCTCCTCAAGAAGTGGGGACCTCGGGGCATCCTGGAGCAAGGGACAAAGTTTTAATTTGCTGTTGCTAGATCAACCCCTGCCCCCTCTCTCTGTCTCTCCTCAGCCCTTGTTATGAGATCTCCTCTAATGAATTTCCTTCCTCTGACAACAGGCCGGATTCTGGCTCCCATCCAAGCGGCATGCTGGCTTTCATTGTCCTCTTGGGCTTAAGTGAAGGGCATCTCACTTTGTTTCACTTGCAGATGCTCACAAACCCTGCGCTGGCATTAATAACACGGCAGGCCTGGCCATTCCATCTTCATCAGTGGCTGCACATCACTCGCCGCACCGCGGATGAGAAGCTGCCTCTGCTGCCAGGGAGATGAACTCTTCATTACGCAGGTCGGGCTGCGGGGCCTCCTCACCAAATACCTGAAAATCACATTAGCCAGGCAGAACTGCTCCTGTCACCCTGCCGTGGGTGGGCAAAAGAAAGAGACCTTAAAGATCTAAATTTTGTTAGATCCCTTACAAAGGTCACAGGAACGAGAGACAAGGGCAGGAGCCTGTCACTGAGCCCCGCATCTCCCCAGCCTCCTTCATCTTGCTCCACCTTTGAGAGTTTTGCAATTTCTGTGTAATACCTGTAATTCGATTCCTTTAATAGTTTCCTTAAATCGACTGTATATTGACTCACTTTTATGTAGCCCTATTCTGGGCAATAATAACCAGGAAATTAGAGCCTTATTATGCTAGTTATTCTTTTTTCTAATACACATTAACATTGGAATATTTATTAGTTAGAATTAGGGTATCAATATTAAAATAAGAAATGTTGATCCACATATCATCTAAAAGTGTCATATGTTCTTCATGAATGCAAAGCACACCACGTTTGGAAAACACAGATCTAACCTACCCTCCCAGCTCAGAACAGAATCGTGCCCGAACTATACAACATGGGTCGCTCCATGCCATTTGTTGAGGTTCTGGGTAGAGTTCCCAAGTTCTGAGGGTACTGAAGGCTATGGGTCCCAGTGTCATTGATAAGTTCTTTCTGATATCTCACTTAAGTCTCTCAGCTTACTCAAAGTCTGTTTCCTTATGTTTCAATCTATAGTTGATAGTGGCGGAACCAGGAATTCTAGACCACTCAGTGAATGGTTCTAGAAATAGTCCATCTACTCCAATGCAGCAGTTTCTAAGTGTCATGGCAGGAACCAGCGTGGAACTAAAGGCTCCAAGTTCGGAGATGGACATAGCCCACATTTTCTAGACAATAGAGGGAAAAAAAGCAAATCAAGAAGAAAAGAAGCGTGAGTGGGTGAGGTAGACCAAATAACTATGTCATTGAGCAGAGGTTGGCCAACATTTTTCTGAAAAGAAAAAAAAAACAGATAGTAAATATTTTAGGCTTTGCAGGATGGACAGTCTCTGTCATAACTGCTCATGTCTGTTATTAGAGTGTGAAGCTGCGAAGGCAGCCACCGACAGGACATAAGTGTATGGGCATAGCTCTCTGTGTTCCAGTAAAACTGTATTTACAAGAACAGGCAGGGGGCCATAGTTTGCCAACCCTGTTATAGTGTGTTGGTTGATGAGATTCAGACACTATAGATGGTAACCTCTCCTGGTATATTAGTCAGGATTCTCCAAAGTAACAAAATCAATAGGAGACATATAAGGTCAGCCCGGAAAAAGTCCAGCCATTGGTAATATATGGTTTGTGCGATATCGATGTGACCTGGCAGCCAAGGAGAATGGCCTGGAATGCACATGCATGCATAGTGACGACTTCACTGTACTAGTCAGTGGGGAAGGTAGATGCCATTGAGGGAGCATGTATACTGTGTGGCCGTCACATTCAAAATGACTGAGCAAGTAGAGCAATGAATCTGCATCAATTTTTGCATTCAACTTGAACATTACTCTGTGGAAAGAATGATTCAGAAGGCCGCAGCTATGGGGAACTGGTGATTGGCCGCTTCATGACAGTCTGCTCATGCATCACGTTTCATGCAGAGTTTTTTTGGAGAAATGTCAAATCACTCAGGTAACTCAGCCCCCCTACAGCCCAGATTTGGTGACCTGTGACTTCTGGCTTTTCCCAAAACTAAAATCACTTTTGAAAGGGAGGAGATTTCAGACCATCACTGAGATTCAGGAAAATAAGACGGGGCAGCAGATGGTGATTGGGAGAACTGTGTGAGGTCCCAAGGTGCCTACTTTGAAGGGGACTGAGGCATCATTGTCTTATGTACAATGTTTCTTATGTCTTCTTCAATAAATGCGTCTATTTTTTCATAGTGCATGGCTGGATACTTTCTGGACAGACATCCTATATACAGTGGTGGGCAAAAGTAGTTTTACAGTTGTTTGTATGGAAAATATAATAATAATAACACAAAAATAAATTCTGTGTTTCCTGTGCTCACAACTGTAAGCCTACTTTGCCCCCTCCATATCTACACACACACACACATACATACACAGAGAGATTTATTATAAGGAGTTGACACACATCATTACAGGAGTAAGAAGTCCCAAGATATGCAGCATGATTCAGCAGGCTGGAGACTCAGGAGAACTGGTGACTTAATTCCTTCAGAGTCTGAAGGACTGAGAACCAAGGGAGCCATCAGTGTAGTTTCAGTCTACAGGCCAACAGGCTTGAGCCCAGGAAAAGCCAGTGTTGCCACTGGAGTCCAAAGGCAGGAGAAGAGCCAGCATCCCAGCCTGAAAGCAGTTAGGCAAGAAAAAGTTTCTTACTCAGGGGAGGGTCCGCCTTTTTTTTTCTATTGAGGCCTTCATCTGATTGGATGAGGCCCACCTACACAGGAAGGGCAATCTGTTTCACTCAGTCTACAGATTGAAATGTTAATCTCTTCCAAAAACACCCTCACAGAAATACCTGAGTACTTCCTGACCCGATCAAGTTGACACATGAAATTAATCACCATCTCTGGCAAGGTTCTGCCATTGCCCTAGGGCTGCAGGTTGTCAGACAAGGAGAAGTCCCAGCTTCACAGAGAAAGCAGAACTGAGAAACAAGTAGAATCTGAGAGATTTGTTCAATTTCTGAAAGAGTCTACGGATGAACACAAACTTTTGAAATACGAGCTGAACAAGGCCTTAAGAATCATTAAGCCCATGTCTTTCATCTTTCAGATAAAAAAGCGAAGTTACAGAGAGCTCTAAAACAAAAATTATGTAAGGCTTAAAAATAAAATTATGCATCGTAAGTTTGAAACTTAATTGCAGAAGTATGATCAGGAGAGACCTGACTAAACTGCATGTGGTTCATGCACAAAAATAACTAAGAGTTTAGTTTGTGACAGCTCACTGTCTGTTAATAGCATGATGCACATCCCAGCAATGGTGTGGCAGCCTCAACACGGCTCCATGAAAGCAGGGTGCTCTCATTAGGGGAAATTATATTCCCACCTCGCTCAGCCCCGGCAAACCACTTCTGCAGCGTGGCTCTCCGTTTGGGACCACACGCTTACCAGTAATTCATACTTAGAATTACTACTAAGGAGGATAATGGCCACCACTCAGAGCATCCTCCATGGCCAGGCCAGGCCGTGCGCTGGGCATTTCTGGTACCCATTGCTGACTCTCATAATAACCTGCTAAGGTGGTTGCTGTGGGCAGTGATGAAGCTTCAGACTATTTTAATATAGGAAGATAGCTTTTTTCTCCTTCCCTTTCTTTACTATACCAGGTAGGTTTGAAGTTAAAACCCACCGCGTTTCACTTACTGAGAGAATGTGACCTTGCTTTCCATCGATTTGAACTCTGGTGCCCAGGAGCCTGGGAGCTGATCGAAGAGGAGCTGCTCAAGAAGACAAAGGCACCTCTACCCAGGAATAGTGGCGGGATGGAGCATCATGAAAAGAACCATGTGAGCATTCAGAGTGGGAACCTCCACTCAAGAAAGCAGTACCCACCACTGTCCTGAGGGACTATGCTGGCCAGTCCCTGAGAAAGATCCCAAGGGAACTTCACCTCACTGGAAACCACCCAGCACGTGATCAAGATCATTCTTGCTTTTTCCTGATTCATACTGGAACCACCGAGCCCACACGTGCCTGCACAGATTGGGAACCACCTGAGCCATTCCAGAATGCCTAAGCTTGTACAGTCGTGATTGTCCCATTATGGTGCTTTATTCCCATTTTCAGATGACGATGTTGAGGTTCCAAGGTTGATGTGCAGAGCCTAGATTTGAACTATTGTTTGACTCCAAAGCCTATGTTTTGTCCACTTTTTAATACTCTCTTGATACAGCAGAACGTGTCAAAATGAAAATGTCTAAGAAAATAAAGATGCAGAGCCTAAACGAAACTTGGGAAACTGGTTTCTCCTTCTGAAGATTTAAAAGGTTATCATCTGGAAAATAAATCATTCTGTGTGTTCCATGAGTAGACCTTGGATCGATTCGAAGTCACGAGGAGATAAATTTCAGGTAATAGCAATAGAGGGACCTCAAACAGAATGAACTTCCTTCCTGGGTAGTGAGACAGTCACCACTGGAAGTATGCAAGCAGATGCTGAGTGGGCGAGCCAGGAATGCAAAACACTGAGTAGAAGATTGGGCCTTGCTCTCTGCAGTCTCTCCCTGTGCTAAAATTCTATGCTGCTAAGAAGGCAGGAATTTGGCCGAACCTCTGAATCTTGCCTGATTCTTCGTTCTGGGTTCCACGTCCCATGGTTCTGCTCACCCAGAGCAGCCAAAGCTTCCCATGGCCAACAGGTGTCCCTTGGAGATGACCCATGCCTGGTCTGGGGCCCACGGTTAGTGGTCCCACTGTCCTGAGAGCTCACCAGGTCAGGGGGAGAGGCCAGATCCACCCTAATATACCCACTTGGAGCTGGAGTGTGAGAAGTGCCCTGTAAGTGGTGCGGTGGAGGCTGAAGGGGGCTGTTGGAGGGACTGCTGGGAGCAGGGCATGTGGGCGCACAGGAGGCATGAGTGGTGTGGGAGGGAGGAATGAGGAAGGTGGTAGTGCGACACTGGTGGCTTAAGGCTCCGGGGAGAAGGCACCTTAAGAGGGTGAAAAAACGCACAAGCCCTGAAAGTTTGTAGGGACTTCACATCCTTGGTCCTGACCCCGGCAGAGCTCTAATGTTACCACAGAATGGGAGGCCCAGCACAGTGGAGCCTCTCCCTTTTCTTTGAACACCGATTTCCAAATGCACCAAATAATCGTGCCTCAGTAACGTGGGAACAGCCTTTCCTGCAGAATCGAGAACTGTCTTCATTCAGTTTCAGCTGTGTGGGGGACCAGCTGTGTCACCTCGGAAGGCACTTTACAACTCTGGTGCCTGGGGCCCCAATGTGCAGAGGGAGGGGTCAGGCCCTCATTGTCCAGTGTGTTTGTGACATGCAGGTTCTAGGACTCTGGGCCATCCATGGGCCCACAGAACCTAATGCTTGTCAGCCTCCATGAGGGCTGCTCGTTGCTTCTGCAAATGAAACACATCAATATTCCACTTTAGTACTCCCCTTTCTAAACAAACTTAGGAAGAGAAGGAGACTCAGGAATGGGCCAAGCTAAGGGGCAGGTGGCATGCATCATTCCACTCCAAGTTAGGGCCCATCAGCCCCCAGTGCCACCTCCCCAAGAACTGAAACTGCTCCTCTGCACTAAAATCAGGATTCATGGGGGATTCATTTATGAAGAGGAGAAGAGAACAAGGCCCTAGTGGGGGAGCAGTGGAAAAGCCACTTGGGATTCTGGAAAAGCCTGTGGAACCAGGCACTGGAAAGTGTGGGGTGTGCAATTCCTTCCTAGAAAGGACTGTCAACATTCCAGGTGCTCTGTTTCAAAAGGCCCCGTTTCACGGCCACAGATGAGAATGTTCTGTAAACAACCCATCTGTCTCCCACTTTTGCAAATATTTAATTCTGTTCACATTCTGTTCACAAGGGAAATGGGAACACAGAGCTATTTGCCCACCACAAATCTGTCCAACAAAACGATTCATGAATCCTCCACGTCAGGAACATAAAGATGGCTGGGACTATGAGGACACCGGGGGGACCTGCCCTCTTGGAGAAGCTACTTAGCTTCCGTGAGGAGCTCCACCTCTCTGTTCCTCTCCCTTCTTCAGCTCATCGTGCCCAAATACAGGTGATGGGGCAGCACCTCTCAGCTGGGAGCTTCCCCCGCTGACAGAGTACCGGGGAAAGAAATAAGAAGAGAGTGAGAAAGGCTGCTCTCTGTCTACCCCACAGAGGCCTAGGCCTTCCCCCAGACTTCTTTCTACTTCCTCTGAGGAAGAGCGAGGACAGTATACGGCAGCCACCCCACGTTCTCTCAGCCTCCCGATTTAAACCCCTGTCCACCAGAGCCATGTTGTAAGTACGAAACTCTTAGCACAATGTACATGTCAATAGTGTTATAAGAAGCTCATTTGCAAAAATCAGGGGGTTTTCTCCTAACACATGCTTTTTAATAATAATGGAAAAGAAATACTTTCTTTCATTTTTGGTTTCCTGTGTAAATTTTTCCATCCAATGGGCTACTAAGCAGCAGCAATGTACTCATACCTCTGTCCCTTGAATTTTCTCACTATTAAACAATGGGTGCTGCTGGAAGTGCTGCAGGTTAGATCTCTGAAGCAGATCTATAGCTCTACCGCAGTCTCGATAATGGCTGCAGAGTATTCCACTGTATACTACAACTTATTCTATCACTCCCATATTTGTGGGTATTTAGGTCATTTTCAGACTTTTGTTATTTTAGACAACGCTACAGTGAATATACATGTATGTGTACATACATGTATGTGTGTTCCAACACATATTCAAGCACATCCACAGGATGCATTCCTAAAGTGAAATCGCTGGGTCAAAGGGTATGATCATTTAACATTTTTATAGATAAATATAGCTAGATAGAGTACAAATGATAGATACAAATCTTATCAATAGCTGGCTTATCAATAGTTTAACAAATTAAACTAGAAATTAATGAATCAGAGGAGATACATATACACTCCTTGCATCTTTTTACTTACCCTAGACATTTTCATTTTCAAGCTATTTGTGTTTTAGATGGCCTCTATTTGGGGATTAAGTAGAATTTTCTGCAATAATTGGAATATTTGAGGTAGGAAATGTTGCAGACAGAATAAAGGACAATAAAGCACTGAGAGATCAGCCTCTCCTAGCTATTCCCCATTATTTTCTTCCCATTCAATCTGTGCCTGGCTTGTTATAGGCTTTCAAAACGTATTTGATGAATGAATGAATGAGTATGTAAATAAAAATGACATGACTATGAAGACTGCTCAAGGACCCATGGTCAGTGTTTTAGATTTGGCCACTACCATCTTCTCCTAGCAGAACCCTGGCCATTCAAGTCTATTAGAAGGGTGCCGCTTTATGTGTGGATCTATAGGCTGTGGGCCATCATTTCAAAAATCAAATACATGTTCACAGTCTCAGTAGCCAAGAATGATAGGTTAATCTCCATATGCAGATATATTTTGGAGTCAAATCAAGATCATTCAGTTCCTAAACGCTGCACAATCTAGCCGAAAGGAGTTTGGACCTTGGAGAGGCTCTGGAAATGGGTTCTGCCTTGATCTGCCACCCAGCACTGAACACACAGACCAAGGCAACTGTGGCTGTGGCAGCTGCCCAGCCCTCCTTCTCTTGGGACAAGGGAGATTAAGTCCCAAGCCAGAAGTTTGTTAGAAATATAAATGTTAAGTATGAAGATAGTTAATAGCCTTGTGACTTAAAAGTCAGTAGGTTTCTCCCAGCTTCAGTTTCCTCACCTGTGAAATGGGGATAAAAATGCCGCTATTGCGGTCAGGCCAATGCAGGCCCTACACTCACGTATGGTCTGTAAACCACACGTGACCAGCATCTTTTTTCCCCTGTGTCTGACCTGACCCTCTTCATAACCACTGCGGCCGATGGGATAGTAAGGGGAAAAACAGTGCAAATGTAATTTAATCCAGTGACAACCCAGCCCAACACTTAAAGCAGTTTCTTAAGTTAGTGCCGTCTCTTTCACACAAAC
>PVJI01021198.1:0-27483 GCA_004026765.1 Micronycteris hirsuta
ATTCTGAAAGCATCCTTATTACAAGGGATTTGAACTGTGCATCTGATAGGTTGGCTATTTCTTGGTCAGTTAGCTCTGGGGTTTTGATCTGTCCCTTTCTTTGGGCCATTTTTCCCCCCTTGGTGCACCTGTTACTGTAAGGGGGGCGGAGTCTTGGGGCTCCCCTGTGCAGGGAAGTTCCCGGTAGTTGTGCTGGGACGTAGCCTCTGGGGGCGGGGCCTGAGCGCACAATGGCGCCTTCTCCGCACCCACACCGCCTCCTGCAAGCACTTCGGGCCCCTCTGCGCTGGCTCCGGGGGTCGCTCCGGGGTCAGTGGACGGGCTGCACAGCTCCAATCCTCCGAAGGTCTCCCCAGCGAACTTTCCTGTGAGGCCTGGCGTTCCTCCGGCCGCGGACTCCACTCCCTCACCTGCTCTCGATCTGCGCCGTTGAGTTGCGCCCCGCCTTCCCCCAGGTTCTCTCTGCACACGAATGCAGACCTGCTAAGTCCCCTGGTCTCTCGGCCCTGCTGGGTCCGGATGAGCCGGGCGCAGACCGAGCTTCAGTCAGTCCCCGTCTGGGTGAGCTTCAGCCCCGCGCGGGGACCGCCCCTCCAACCGCTGCCATCTGCTCACCTGCTCGCCGCGGAGTCGCGGAGCGCTCTCCCTTCGCTCTGCACCTTCTGGTTCACCAAACTGGATGAGTGTATCTTCTTTAATTCCTTGGTTGTCGGACTTCCTCTCAATATGATTTTCTGTCAGATCTGGCTGTTTTTGGATGTGTAGATTTCTGTTTTTTTCCCTTGTTTGGCTGTGCGAGGCGGTACGGTGCATTCACCTATGCCGCCATCTTAGGAAGTCCTACCATAGTTTCTTGATCCACTCATTTGCTGATGGGCACTTAGATTGCTTCCAGCACTTGGCTATTGTAAATTGTACTGCTATGAACATTGGAGTGCATAGGTTCTTTTGAATTGGTTTTTCAGGGTTCTTAGGGTATAATCCCAGTAGTGGAATTGCTGGGTCAAAAGGCAGTTCCATTTTTATTTTTCTCAGGAAATTCTATACTGTTTTCCACAGTGGCTGCACCAGTCTGCATTCCCCCCAACAGTGCAGTAGGGTTCCCTTTTCTCCACATCCCCTCCAACAGTTATCTGTTGCTTTGTTGATGACGGCCATTCTGACTGGTGTGAGGTGGTATCTCATCGTGGTTTTAATTTGCATCTCTCTGATGGCTAATGATGTTGAGCATCTTTTCATATGTCTCTGGGCCCTCTTTTGAGAAGTGTCTGTTCATGTCTTTTGCCCATTTTTTAATTGGGTTTTTTGTCTTCCTGGAGCGGAGTCGTATGAGTTCTTTGTATATTTTGGAGATCGGAAAATAAACAGTTTCTTAAAAAAAAAAATCCATACATACAGTATATTATATGTGTCTGGAATTTCCTCTTTTCTCCCTTTTATTATACCTTCTATTTATTTTTCTTTGGTGCTGAGAGCAGAGGGCTGCTGTAACAAATACCTAAAAATATAGAAGTGGCTTTGAAACTTAGAGGAGAACCAGGTTAAGTCTGAACTCTCTGCTGCCCTTCCTTGATTTCTGTAGCCATTACTGATATGTCCTTTATAATCTTTCGTACTTACAGTGTGAACTGTTCAGTGTATTTAACTGTTTCATGTGTATATATTTGTTTTGCATGAATTATTTTGTCTACTTAAATAGAATATGAAGTTCTTCAAGGTGGAGTCAGTCCATGTGTTAAAATTGTATCATCTACATGTTACCTATACAGTGTAAGCAGGTAGTAGGTGCTATATAAACATTGAATTATTTAACTTAGAATGTAATTATTTACCGAGTATATTTGAATTTTACTTGAAAGAACCATAACAGGTTTTTGTCTCCTATAGACTTCAGAACTTCAGGTTTTTTTAAAAAAAGATTTCATGTATTTTTAGAGAGGGAGGAAGAGAGGGAGAGAAACATCAATGTGTGGTTGTCTCTCATGTACCCCCCCCACCAGGGACTTGGCCCACAACCCAGGCATGTGCCCTGACTGGCAATCAAACCGGCAACCCCTGGGTTCACAGGCCGCGCTCAGTCCACTGAGCCACACCAGCCAGAGCGGAACTTCAGGTTTTAACAAATATCATTGGTATCCAGGATTCTAGGAAGGCTAGCTGTAGAAACTTAGATCTGTTCTGTTGTTCAATGTTTTGGTTTTCGGTTAGTAACATACAGTCTGTCAGCCTTTAAAAGGATAATACTGGATAATTAGATTTGAATTACAAAGCTTCCCAATTAGTGGTATTGGAGATGAAGCTGAAATGTCAGAGTTTCAAAAACAGGAGAAGTTGGTGATTGTGCACACAGTCTTTCCTAGATTTCATTATTAGGTAAAGAGAAAGGTAGGTCTTTCTTTTTATTCCTAAGCCAGGGCTATGTTTATTAGTTTGAGAGAGAGAGAAACATTGATCGGTTGCCTCTCACATGTGCTATGACCTGGGATGGAACCGGCAATCTAGGGATGTGCCCTGACTGGGAATCAAACTTGCAGTCTGTTGGTGTACAGGAGGATACTTCAACCAACTGAGCCACCTGGCTGCTCTAAGAAAGGTAGTTCTAAATGTGGTAAGTGAATTTCTTCAGTTTGCTGCGTTTAAATCAAATTAAGGAGGTCAGCAACAGTAAGTAGAATAGCCTTTCTTGCTACTTCCATTCATCATTTGTTACAGCAGCACTCTACTCTTGGCACCAAAATTACAAAATAATATATTTAAATATTAAAAGAGTAAAATACTTCATTATTATGAAGAACAGTACAGTCTTAGCATATAACATTGTAGGTTTCACCTATTGAAGTTGACACCAGAAAGGTAATTTAGTGATTTATTGTTTTTTTTTTTTAATTTTTGTTCTCTTTAAAGATAGAGCTACAAGTTTCTTATTTTCCCTTAAGTAGTCCAAGTGTTGAAGTATTTGTTACAAATGATATTTTAGCTCTGGCTGGTGTAGCTCATTGGATTGAGCACGATCTGCAAACCAAAGGGTCTTGGTTCGATTCCCAGTCAGGGCACATGCCTGGGTTGCAGGCCAGGTCCCCAGTGAGGGCCATGTGAGAGGCAACCATACATTGCTGTTTCTCTCCCTCTCTTTCTCCCTCCCTTCCCTTCTCTCTAAAAATAAATAAAATCTTTAAAAAAATGATATTTTAAGTCCTGAAGTTTTTGGATGATTTTGCATGTCTCTATGAGAATTAAGAGTGAATTCTAGATGACCTAATTAATAATCACTTCACTGTCACTCACTTTGTTATGTGTTTGTGTGTGTGTTAGAGACAGTTACAGCTAGTTTTATCTAGAATTGTGGAGAATCCTTTGTTTCCATGAGAGTATATCTTACATATGAATGTTACTTGTCAGGTGTTGTACAGATATAGTTCTCATTTAAACTTAAACGCTAGTGGCCTCTCAGATTATTTTCATTCTAACACATGTGTACTACTTTGCTATATGGATTAAGAAAATGTATTGCTGTTAGAGCCCTGGCCAGGTGGCTCAGGCGGTTGGAGCATTGTCCTGTCCATGAAAAGTTTGCAGACTCGATTGCCAGTCAGGGCACATACCTAGGGTTTATCTCAGGAATGCAAGGTTGGTTTACCATTTGAAAATTAATCTGTATAATCCACCATATTAATAAAAGAGAAAATGCATATGATTACTTCAGTAAATTCAGAAAAAGCATGTCACAAAAATTCAATTTCCCATTTATGATATAATCAAACAGACCTCTCAGAAAACCAGGAATAGGAAGAAGTTCCTCAATGGATGATCATCTACGAAAAGCCCACAGTTGATGTCATACTTAATGGTAAAAAGTTGATGGCAAGGATGGTTTTTCTTGCCACTTATGTTCAGCATTGTAACCCTAGCCATTGAAATAAGGCAAGAACTAGACCTAAAAGGCATATATTGGAAAGAAAGAATTAAAACTGTCTTTATTTACAAACTACAAGATTGTTTATGTAGAAAATCCTAAGGAATCTATACAATAATCATTAATAATTGAATTTAGCAAGGTCAGGATACAAAGTGAATGTACAAAAACCAGTTGTGTTTTTATGTACTATCTGCAAACAAGTGGGAAATGAAATTCTAAAAAATTTCACTTATATTATTACCAAAAACTGTAAATACTTAGGAATAAATTTGACAAATAGGTGTAAAATCTCTTCACTGAAAACCACAGGACTTTGCTGAGAGAAGTGTAAGAGCTAAATATAAGGAGGGGTCTATCATGATCACAGATCAAACAACACAATGTTGTTAGAACGTAAGTTCCCCAGATAGATGGATAGACACAATGTAATCTCAGTCAAAATATGAACAAGGCCCTCGCTGATATGGCTCAGCGGATTGAGCACCAGACTGCAAAGCAAAGGGTCGCTGGTTCGATTCCTAGTCAGGGCACACGCCTGGGTTGCAGGCCAGGTGTCCAGTAGGAGATGTGTGAGAGGCAACCACACATTGATATTTCTCTCCCTCTGTTCCTTCCCCTTTCTCTAAAAATAAATAAATAAAATCTTTAAAAAATATGAAAAAGGTTTTAAAATAGAAATCGGTAAACTGATTCTAAAATTTACATAAAGTTGAAAAAGATTGAGAATAAGCAAACCAATTTATTTTATTTTATTTATTATTAGTTTTTTATTTATTATTAGAGAGAGGGGAAGGGAGGGAGAAAGAGAGGGAGAGAAACAGCAATGTGTGGTTGCCTCTCACATGGCCCTCACTGGGGACCTGGCCCGCAACCCAGGCATGTGCCCTGACTGGGAATCGAACCGGGACGCTTTGGTTCCCAGCCCGCGCTCAATCCACTGAGCTATACCAGCCAGGGCAGCAAACCAATTTTAAAAAGGAAGAACAAAGTTGAAGGACTTACACTACCTGATTTCAAGACTTACTATAAAGTACAATAATCAAGATAGCAGTACTGATACAAGGATAGACATATAGATCAATAAAATGAAAGAGTACAGAAGTAGACACACACCTAAATGGTCAATTGATTTTTGACAAAGCAATTCAGCAGTGAAAAGAAAAACTTGACAACAAATGGTATTGGAATAACTGGATGTCCATATGGGAAAAAAATGAAATCTGCTCTCACCCTACACAAAATCAATTAATAATGGATCATAGACCTAAATGTAAAAGCTGAAACAGTTACTATTTTTATAAACTTCTAAAAGAAAACAGGAGAAATTTTTGTGACCTTGGATTAGTTTTCTTAGGTCACAAAAAGCATGCACCCTAAAAACTGATAATTGTATTTCATCGAAATTAAAATCTTCTGTTCTTCTGAATATATTTTGTTAAGAAATAAAAAGGAAAGCCACAGACTGGGAGAAAATATTCACATCATATATGTTTCACAGAGGACTTATTTCAAGACCATATAAAGAACTTAAAATTCACTAAGAAGAAGACAATCAGCAGAATTAAAAAATAGACAAAAGATTTGAACAGACAAGTCACAAATGAAGATAAACAAATGGCCAGTAGCCCACAAGAATATATTCAACATCATTACTAACTGGGGAAATGCAAACTAAAGCCACAGTGAAATACCACTACATAATCATTAGATTGGCTGAAATTAGAAAAACAATGACCAAGTTTTGACAAGGATGTGAAGTGACTGGAACTCACACCGCAGGTGGGAATGTAAAGTTGTATTGTAACTACATGGGAAAATTACTTGGTGGTTTCTTAATATGTTAATTATATACCTCCAGTACTACCCTGGCATTCCACCCCTAGGTATTTACCCAAGAGAAATGAAAACATAAGATTTTTACACAAATGTTTATGTCAACTTTAGTCATAATAGCCAAAACCAGGAAATATTCAACAGGTAAACATAACCCTGATATGGTATATGTATATTCTCACACTGGAGTATTACTCAGCAATAAAAAAAACAAGCTAGTGATATATGCAGCAGCATGAATGACTCACAGAATCATTATGCTTAGTGAAAAAACCCAGACACACAAGGCTATATACTGGACTTTATATATACTCCATTTATATAAAACTACAAAGTGCACATTTTTCTGTATTGACAGAAAGTAGAAAGCAGATTAGTGGTTGCCTGGTGCTGGCAGCAGAGGTGAGGCTCTTTTAGGGGTAATGGAAATGTTCTGTATCTTGACTGTGGTTGTGGTTTGACAAATATATACATGTGTAAAAACTTACCAGACTGTACACTTTAGTGGATGTGATTTATTGTACCTAAAAACATCCTCAATAAAGCTTATTATTTTTTTTAATCCTCACTTGAGGATGTGTTTATTGATTTTAGAGAGAGGGAGAGTGAGAAAGAGCAAAATTGATCAGTTGCCTTCTATATGCACCCTGACCGAGGATTGGAACCTGCAACCTTCTGGTGCACAGGATGATGCTCCAAACAAGTGAGCCACCTGGCCAGGGCTCAATAAAACTTATTTTAAAAAAAGAAGTGTCGGAAGCTATACTTTAAAATTAACACAGAATTTAGTGCAAATGACTTATTTTGGCTGAAATGAGATAGCAGGTGATAGGCTACTGTAAAATTGAATTGTAAACCTGAAAGAAGGAAGTAAATGGAGATTCCTTATGAATGAGGGATTAGTAGTTTGCTTTAGAAAGGTAAAATTGACTTTGAAATATTGCCTGGAGTTGAAATACTTCCTTTTAAAAGTGTGCTTTACGGAAAAAAAGTTTTGCTCATTAGTATATGGGTGTATTTCTAGTCATCTTTTATATAGTTAAGAACTGCTCATATAGGCAAAAAGAAAAATGAGCAAAAGATAAGATGTTTATAGTTAATTTGTAAATGGATAAATTCAAATGTCCAATAAACATGAGCTCACAGAGGTATGAACAAAGATACTGTTGCCACATTATTCATAATCACAAGAAAGGTTAAAAAAAAGAATAACTTCAGTGTTTGATAGTAACTGATTAGTTAGCAGAATTGTATTATTTCCATAATGCAAACTCTGAAAATTATATTGTAGAATATTTGTTGGTATGATAAAGTTTTAGTGTTTAACGTAAAATTCAGATAGATTATGAGACTGTATAGTATAACATTATAAAATAATATTTAAATATTAAAAATACTAAGATATACACCAAAGTTTTAACAGTGGTTGTCTTTGGTTGATGACATTCTAAGGGATTTGTTTTTGTTTTTTGTGCTGCTTAGTATTTTAAAAATTCGTTTGCATTGAGCATATATCTCTGATTTAGAGAAACCTTTAAATAAAGAGCAGTTTGAGGATTAGCAGAAAGTTCATAGTTGATACTACGCAGATATTCATTTGCTGTTCTATTTTTGTAAATTCTATGTTTGAGAATTTTTAAAAAGTTTTAAAATAGCCTTAAACCTTCACTTTATTCACAGCACAGTATAAGCCATATTTATCAAGCATAGCTCTAGTTATGAGGTTAATGACAGGTTAAAGGGGCTTTAAATTTTATTTATTTTTTTAAAGATTTTATTTATTTTTTAGAGGGGAAGGGAAGGAGACAGAGAGGGAGAGAAACAGCAATGTATGGTTGCTCCTCACATGGCCCTCGCTGGGGACCTGGCCTGCAACCCAGGCATGTGCCCTGACTGGGAATCGAACCGGGCGGGACCCTTTGGTTTGCAGACCGCGCTCAATCCACTGAGCTACACCATCCAGGGCTACATTTTATTTTAATGGACACGTTGTGTAATAAAAATTGGTTCACATTAGTTACCACACAAGAAGAGATTTTGAATTTTGATACAAAGATCTGCCGATGATGTATTGATGCTCTTACTAATGGTCTGTAATCTTTCTAGCCTTGTGGAAACAGTTGGTGAATTTTCCTCTCTGCTGATATCCAGCAGTACCCTGATTCCTGGGTGAATTGAAGCTGGATTGAATATTTGTAGTATTACTATTGATTGGATCATTAATAGTAGAGTTGTATACACTTTTAAATTCTAATTGGTGTTTTTGAATAAATAATACAATAACATGGCAGAAAAGTTGTAAAGGTATATAGCAAAAAGTCTTCTTCCTACTCCTAATTCTGGGCCACCAGTTCCCTGCCTTGGGGATGTTAAAGCCCACCACCAAAGACTACCAGGAACATATCTATAGTCAAAAATAAGTTAAATTTATTTAGGTTGCTGCAGCAAGGAATAACACAGCAGAATCGCTGTGGGGCTGCTGAGGGAGTTAGGAAAGGGGATATGTAGGGTTTTTGGAGCTGAGGTTAGTCGCAGAGTGATTTCAGGGTGGAGGTTAGGAGTCTGGGCAGGGATTGGCTAGAAATGTCGTTTAGGTGAGTTACTGGAGCAGTCAATGGTTTTATCTTCAGGACACATGAATCCCTGAGGAGTTACTGTCAGACAAGTGTGTTTACTGTATTGTAGCATAATGAGCTGACACTAAAAACAGTATGAGCTTAAGTGGTCTGTGAGGCACATTGTGGTTTGGTTTGGTTCAGTTTATCTGTCTTACAAGTTGTAGTGTTTTTCTGAGCATTGGGGAGCCATTTGTGGTTTCTGTTTCAGCTCTCAGTGTCTGCCTCTGATCGTTTGTTAACTAAGCCAGAGGAGTTACCATTTAGGGGAGGCGATCCATCAAAACCTGAACCATGATTGGATAGGTAGTGAAAGTTTATCACGCTTTTGGTGGTAGTAATTTGGGCTTCCATAAGCCCAGTGCATTTTGTTCTTTTTCTTAGATTATCATTTATTGAATCATCTGGCATGATAATGGCTGACTGCAGCATTTAAGGCCCCGGTGGCCACACACACATGGCATCTACAACAGACAAAACCTCAAACAAGGATTATTATTAAAGTTTGAAATAATGTCCCATATATCCCATATTTATTTGGACTTTCCTTTGGTATCCAAGTAATTTTTCCCCTTTAATATGGATGATTTACCATTGCCAGTGTCTAAAAAATTAGTCCTATATTTGCTGATTGTCAGGGATAAAGATCTTGGTAGTACTAAGAGTAAAGGACAGGGTGTTTATTTATAGTCTAGAGTCTTGCACCAGCTGATAGAGAAAAGAAAATAGCCAAGAGAATAAAGGGCAAAATCATGCAATGTGCATCGTAGTCAGTGACTCCTGACGTCTGGGAGGAAGTGTTCTGACAATCTTGGATGTAAACAGTCTGTTCACATTGTCTTCTGCTTTTAGACCAAAACAGTCTGGAAATCCTGGCTCAGCCACAATGTCTGTCCATAGCAATGATACCAGCAATATACATAATTAATTCTTTGTAACATCAGTAGTTATGAGTGCGTAATACATACCTTTATAGAAGTTCATGATGTCTCCACAAGGTTCAATTTCTGATCTTTAGTTGATAGCTGGGAATTTTAGGTGAATGCAAAGAAGAAACAGACTATTTGTGTGTGTTTTTCTATAAGCTTTAGATAATTGTCTTATTCATCATCATTATCAGAATGGAAGAGGGTAGAGCCTCTCTTTAAAGTCCATATTCAATTTTATAAGGAGTTAGTCACTGATCACCCTGAAAGTAAGAACATGTTATGAACAGAGAAGACCATTGACAAATGTTGTCCTTTGACATATTCTATGAATTTCACCAATACAAGCTTATTTACACATAGAGATAGAACCTTGTTGTAGACAACTAATGTGTCATCTTTGTGTATGAATGTATGTTTCTTTAAACCTAAAAGATAAACAAACATTGAAGCATTTTTTTTCTTAAATATATTTTATTGATTATGCTATTACAGTTGTCCCATTTCCCCCCCTTTATTCCCCTCCACCCCACATCCCCCCATTCCCCACCCTTTAGTTTTTGTCCATGGGTCATACACATAAGTTCTCTGGCTTCTACATTTCCTATACTATTCTTAACCTCCCCCTGTCTGTTTTCTTCTACCTACCATTTATGCTACTTTTTTTCTGCACCTTTTCCTCCTGTCTCCCCCTCCCACTCCCCTGTTGATATCCCTCCATACCTTATATAAATCCCTTTAACATTTCATATAATAAAGGCTGTGTGATGATGAACTCCTTGAACTTGACCTTATCTGAGAAGCACTTTATCTGTCCTTCCATTCTAAATGAAAGTTTTGTTGGATAGAGTATTCATGGATGTAGGTCCTTGCTTTTCATGATTTGGCATACTTCTCTCCAGCACCTTCTTGCTTGGAAGGTCTCCTTTGAGAAATCAGCTGACAGTCTTATGGGAATTCCTTTGTAGGTAACTGTCTCCTTTTCTCTTGCTGCTTCTAAGATTCTCTCATTTTTAATCTTGGGTAGTGTAATTATGATGTGTCTGGGTGTGTTCCTCTTTGGGACTCTGAGCTTCCTGGACTTCCTGGAAGTCTGTTTCCTTTGCCAGATTGGGGAAATTCTCTTTCATTATTTGTTCAAATAAATGTTCAATTTCTTGGTCTTTCTCTTCTCCTTCTGGCATCCCTATGATCTGGCTGTTGGGCTGTTTACAGATGTCTCAGAGGTTCCTAAGTCTCTCCTCATTTTTTTGAATTCTTGTTTCTTCCTTCTGGTCCACACTGTTGATTTGAGTCCCAATTTCCTTCTCTTCTCTATTGGTTCCCTGCATATTTCCCCTCATTTTCTTTAGCGTATCCTTCATTTGTTCATTTATCTGTGTCCAACTTTCTTCCAATTTTGTGAGCATCCTGATTACCAGTGTTTTGAACTGTGCATCTGATAGGTTGGCTATCTCTTCATCCCTTAATTGTAATTTTTCTGGAGCTCTGTTTTGTTCTTTCATTTGGGCCATTTTTTTCCCTCTCGGTTAGCCGGTTACTTTACCTTAGGTGTTCGCCAGTTCGGGGCAATCTACGTTGTTGTGTTGTGATGCTTCCTTTGGGAGCGGGGCCTGGGAGGGAGCCTTGGTGCTTTCTCCATTTACCGCTGGCTCCCAGTCACTCCCACCCCAAGCTCTCCTGTGAGGCTGGGAGCTGCTCCGGCTGCTGCCTCAACCCCCTCGGGTGCTTTCAACAGGTGATCCGGAGCTTCCCCCACTCCGCGATGGTGGGTTGCACTGGTGGGCCGCACGGTCTTCTCTGCTCCCCAGCTCCTTCTCCCGGTCTATCTACACGTGAAAGAGGGACTGCCCGGTCCACCAGTCTTGTCCCCGCTGGTTTCCACGGGCTTCTCCGGTTGCACCAGCTGCCGGGTTCACTGAGTGCTCCGGCCATGTTTTGTCCAGGGGCAGACTGCCATCTCGCTGCTCACACTCTCTGCCCGGCTCCACCCCGCTTACCGGTCTGGATGAACGTGTCCTCTCTAACTTCTTGGCTGTTGGACTTCCACTCAGTTCCATCCTCTGTCCATTCTGGTTGTTTGTTTTGCTTTTTAACCTGTCGTTTATCCTCTTTGGTTGTGGGCGGCGGTGCAGTGTGTCCACCTACGCCTCCATCTTGGGCAGAAGTCCGAAGCATATTTACTTTTAACACATTTTACTTATATATAATTAACTTAGGAAAGCAGAACTTCCCATTTTGTGTATCAAGTTTTTTTCTTTTAACTCAGTTTTAATAAAGCAAAGAGTTCTCACAATATTTTTGAGTTAATTAAAAGTTGGAAAAAGCCAAACAAAACTTAAGTTTCTATAATCCTTTAAAAACATTTTTAATAAGATAAAGGACCAAATCTTTGTGTTATGTGATGGTCTTTTAGTATAAACCCAAAGATACTGTAGGTGTAAGAAATATCTTAACCGTTTTATCATTATGAATTTGGAGGACAAACTTAAGAGAACTGCCCAGTGATATGCCATGACTATCCAAGGGTAAGATACTTACAGGCAGTATCAGTGTCTTTAAAAACACAGTGATAAGTGGCAGTGATTATTAGGGATGTTAACTTTTTTCCAAAAGTAAGAAACTTAAAAAAAAGAAGTTTGAGTATGTCAGAAAGCACAGAGTTAACAGGATATTTTGATGATTTAGGACACAGGTGGCAAACACAAGGCCTCCACCTTGTTTTATCTGGCCGGGCACCTTGTTTCTAGGTGTCAACACCCAGCTCTCACTTTAAGATGTTAAGTGTGGTGTCAGTCCGTGGGGACTGACAGCGAACTTTTCATTTGGGCGACATCAGTGCGTTGGACCAGCAGTATCAAGGTTAAAAAATAAATGTTGCAATTTTAATGAAGTTTTGCATTGGCTGCAACATTGTGCGCCTGTTTATACTCTTAACATCTGTTGGGTGGTTGTTGGTCTGCCACCTGAATGGAAAGCCCAGCAAAATCAGCTCCGTGCTTAACAATTAACTCCGTGTGTTAACTGTTAAGGAGTAGTTACATTTATACAGTCCTTAAATTATATTTGGCCCTTTGAAGGCAACTGCGAGGCTGATGCGGCCCCCGGGTGAAAATGAGTTTGACATCCCTGATTTAGGAAATATCTGGGCACAGAATAACTGCTCATTTAACAGAAAATAAAATTCTGGTTTTACTCTATTTGTTTATTATTCATGAAAGAATTTACATTTAAAGGATCTATAAAGGCCTTTATTATGATAAACCTCTCAAATTTGATCAATTTTGTCAAAAATTTTACATATTTTATTTCTCCCTTGAAATTTTTTTTTTCGTAGCTATTACAGACCCAGACAAATGAAGTGTAGTTGTTCCCACACCTCTACCCTCATGGTACACTATCGAGTTTGTCTTTCACTATATTCTTTCATATCTTGGCACAAACAGAAATTTCCCCTGCCTCAGCTTTATTGAGATGTAATTGACATATAATATTATGTAAGTTTAAGGTGTAGAATATGTTGATTTGATACAAATATATTGCAAAATGATCACCACCATAGCATTAGCTAACAGTGTATTAACACAGGCATTTCTTATTTTGGAACAAAATTATCCTCTTTAATCCTAGATAAGCAAAGACACATCATCTGATGCTATGCATTCACATGCCCCTATCTTCCTATACGTTTGAAAGAATGTAATTCCTTCAAAGTCAGTGTAACTGAAGGGCATTGTTACAGTTAAAAATTGAGTGAGAGGGAAATTCTGCATGTTAGAAAAATCCTGCCACCTGAGGAATCTTCCAGAGAGTTACAAATTATAAGGGTTCTTTGTCGTTCCTTAAGAATTACTTAATCTCTAACTTCTCTTCAGGGTGATTCCAGTTAGCCTTTTCTGGGTTTTCAATCTGCAGGCCCATCAGCACAGGAACTCGATGGCAGGACCAGAGAGGCCTGCATGAGCCTGCGTTTGATACATAGCTCTTTTCATCCGGGCGTTGGGGCTTCTCTCAGGAAGGCGGTTTTGGAATTTGAGTTGCATATGGAACCCTCCTCATAGTAAAGAATGCAGATCATTGGATAGTCACAATTTTGTTTCCTTTTTTGTTTTAAGGTGCCTCTCAAATAAAAAATCTTGTTCATGTTAAAAGTTCCCCAAGTGGTCATTTGTAATTCAATTTTTTTTGTAAAATTATGCTGTTTGTTGAGTTATATTTATAATCTGGAAATGTGGATGAGGCAGAGGGGGCACAGAGGAGAGAGAGATTCAGGCTGAGAAAACTCCATGTGACCTGCAGCAATTGGTAAGGATGTTGCTTTGGCAGTCCCATGTCTCCATAAGATAGGAAGTGACACCAAAGATCAGCTGTCATCAGTTGGGGGCCCATCAGAACCTCAGGTCCAAGCAGACAGAACGAAGCAAAACACTTCTCAGGATTCTAAGGGCTAAGGAAAGTCCTTAGGAAGTTGTAGAAAAGTGATGCAATGCAAAGTTTGACTAAAGATACTATTCTTATGAGACCTTCTGAACTGGTCAGCCTTTAGGGCTGGCTGGAAGAGGCGTTGTTATTAGTCTGTGTGTGTCCTTGGCCTGTGGACTTTGTCTTACAGGTGAATGGTGCTCAAGATACTGAACAGGCAGGCAGATGCTAGGAGTGGCTGTTAATTAGGTAATTACGAGTTTATTTGTAGTTAAAGAAAAAAGTTAGGTTTATTTAGCTTGCTACAACAAGCAGAGAGAACCGGAGGCACTAGGGATCTACTCAAAAAGTGGGGGTAGTTCAGAAAGACTACTCATTGGATACCATAGTTTGATTAGGGACTGTTAAATTTAGGGGGGGGAGTTTATAATCTGGACAAGGATGGATTAGAATTTGTAAACTAGATGAGGTGCTAAACTTGAAGTTTTAGTGTTAGATCAGATCTAGTGTCTGTGCAGTTACATACTGTTAAATTAGTTTGCCTGAGGTATTATCAGCGAACAGAAGGATCTGAAGGATCTGGTGGTAGAAGGAGTCTGAGTTTCATCTGTGATGCGTGTTGTGGCTCAGTTTGGTTCAGTTTATCTGTTTTATGGTCATAAAATGGCATCTGTTACTTTTAATAAAGTTTATAAAAATTGAAAAATTAGAATGTAGAACAAAGGAGATAGAAACAAAACCATCTATAGTCCAAATACTCTTGTTTTTTCTTTTATCATTTTCTTCCAATTTTTATTGTTCACTTAAAAGAAATATTATTGTGATTATGTAGTACATGAAATAGTTATACTGACTTCTTAAATATATTTTTTGCATTATAAGCGTACAAAGGATGCAACTTTTGTTTCAATTCTAAGAGGTAGCTAGTGTTAGTTTCTTGTGTATATGAAAGTGTATTTGTAATTGTTGAAAAGCCTTAGGAAGAAACTTTGACTTAAAGAAATCTGTATTAGTTTTCTGTTGCTGTGTAACAAATTACCACAAACAGTAACTTAAAAAAAATATCACTTTTTTCCCTAACCAGATAGCTCAGTTGCTTAGAGCATCGTCCCCATACACCAAGATTGCAGGCTCAATTGCTGGTCAGAACACGTACAAGAATCAACCAGCGAACCAATGAATGCACAAATAAGTGAAACAAATCTTTCGCTCTCCCCCTCCCTCCCTCCCTCCCTCCCTCCTCTCCTTCCTTTCTCTCTCTCTAAAATCAATTTAAAAAATTTTTTATAAACACCATTTTTTAGCACACAGTTCTGAGAGTTCAGTTCTGGCATGGACTTCTCTGCTCAGGGCTTCAAAGACAGAAATCAAAGTGCCTGCCAGGCACTTCTTCATGTGGAGGCTCAGGGGGAAGAATCTGCTCTTAAGCTCATTCAGGTTGTTGGCAGTTCCTTGGGGTGGTAGGATTGAAGTCTCTACTTTTTTTGCTGGCCATCAACCAGGCACCACTCCCAGCTCCTAGAGGCTGCCTGCATCTCTTACTTTTTGGCCCCTTCTGTTTTCAAGCCAACCATGGAGAACTTGCACTTTGAATCCCTCTCGTATTTCAGATCTCTGAAATCCTACAAATCTGATCTCTAGATATAGATTTAAAGATCTCCTGTCAGGCCCACCTGGATAATCTCCCTATTTTAAGGTCAGCCAGTTGGGGAACTTAATTATATTTGCAGACTTCTTTCACAGCAGTACCCAGATTATTGTTTGATAATAACTGGGAGAAGGTGTGTATATAACGGGCCAGAGGAGTGTCTACTTCCTGTCTACCATACGTATTTTTAGTGTTTTGAATCATAAGCCACAGAATTTCCTCTGTGTTGTCTTAGTAACTCCTGGTTGTTTATAGGTGTAACTTAAATTTGAAGTTGAAATTTTTAGTATTAGTAAGAGCTCTGCTGGTCTGAGAAAAGTCTAATTTATTTATAAAATTGATTAACATGTGGAAAGTTATTGCCAATGTAATTGCCTTTTTTTTTTTTTGCCCTTGGCATCTGTTTTTTTTTTTAAATAAAGTTTATAAAATTTGAAAAAATGGAATGTAGGACAAAGCAGGGAGAAAAAACCAAAACCATCTACAGGCCAAATACACTTGTTTATGCTTTTATCATTTTCTTTCAATTTTTACTGTTCACTTAAAAGAAATATTATTATGATTATGTAGTAGATGGAATAATTATACTGACTTCTTAAACATATTTTTTGTATTATAAAAGTAATATAGGGTCATTGGAGAAAGTTAAAAAATAGAAAAATAGGAAGAATAAAATAATTTGCAATTCTGTTACCTGGAACTAATACTTAGGTATATTTCCTTACTGCCTTTTCTAACGCATTGCTTAGTTATAGTTTAGAACATATTGTATGGACTTATTTTTAAGTAGAGTTAACACTAAAACACTTGTAGATGTAAAATAGGAGTTATTTGACGTACTGTTTATCACCTAGTAGGTTTTTTTTGGTCCTGACCTTTAAAAATGACTTCATTGATTCTATATGAATGTTCTGGATTATAAATGTGCCTTTTATTTTTAAATTTTTATGTATGTATGTGTGTGTGTGTGTGTATGTATTTGTACACATATGTGAAGGTTTATAATCAATATTTAATGGAGTAGTAAAAAAAGGAAGAAAGAACTCATTGTCTGTCTGAATTGACTCACTTCCTAGGGCACCTGGACAGCTGACTTTCTGCAGTGTCTTGTATGTTGTTGTGATCATCAGTGGACCAAGGACACCAGTGGTTCCATTGGCTCTTCTGAATACTTCTTGTTCCTTGAGACAAGATGCCCATGGCTCTGTCTTCCCTATGGGGAACAGCAGCTCAGGAGAAGAAAATGCTTTGAAAAGAAGTTTTAAAAGAACTTACAAAGTAAAACAAAGCACCATGTGCCTCCTCTCACCTCTTCTGGCCTCTTCTACTAACTAATGCCAGGCGATCTCTGCTGAAGATGCAGACTGGTATTGGAGCTCAGTGCAGTAGTAGTTCTCTGTTGAAACATTGATAGACTGAGGTTTCTTGCTCTATTA
Source organism: Micronycteris hirsuta (assembly GCA_004026765.1). Lineage (NCBI taxonomy): Eukaryota > Metazoa > Chordata > Mammalia > Chiroptera > Phyllostomidae > Micronycteris > Micronycteris hirsuta. The sequence goes on from PVJI01021198.1 coordinate 16,797, forward strand.
ATCATAATGGTTCATTAAAGATAATAATAATAATAATATACACGATACCTTAAAAATTCAGCTGTCAGGAGCCCTTAGCGAGTGAATCAAGTTAGATAGACAAGTAAGTACTTTCTCCTTCCTTCCTTCCTTCCTCCCTCCCTTACTCTTTCTTTCCTTTCTTCCTTTCTCTCTCTCTCCTATTCCATTAAATATATACAAAAGTGCACAAATTCTAAATATACAGCTTGATGAATTTTTCACAGAGGGTATACACTTGCATAACCAGCATCCAAATCAAGAAATAGAACATTAATTAAAGTGTTGAGGTAGTCCCTTTGATTCTGTGGATATTTTTCTATAACCTTCACCCATAGTGTGTATTATGGGCTGGGTGCAAAATTTACAGGTCACAACCTTTTCTCCTTAGAGTTCTATACATATTATAACAATGATATTAAAAGTGTAATATTTCAGAATAAAACCCTGTAGACCATTGTGAATTCAGTTTTTTCTTTAATCTTTGTGATTCAAAATATTTTTAAGAATGTGACTCTTGGCCCTGGCTGGTGTAGCTCAGTGGATTGAGTGCGGGCTGGGAACTAGAGGGTCCCTGTTCGATTCCCCATCAGGGCACATGCCTGGGTTGTGGGCCAGGTCCCCTGTGAGGGCCATGTGAGAGGCAACCATACATTGCTGTTTCTCTCTCTCTCTGTCTCCCTCCCTTCCCCTCTCTCTAAAATAAATAAAAATCTTAAAAAAAAAAAAAAAAGAATGTGACTCTCAATTAGCTTTTCTTGAAAGACAAAATCCAATTTAATTAGTTTAAACAAATCTTTCTAGCTCAGAAAAGTTATTTAATTTATTTTTAGTATTTTTCCTGTCACCTTGGTTCTAGTTTATTTATTCAGGAGTATCATTAACACTTATTTTGGCTCCATCCTCTATTCTCTGTATGTCATTTCTCATTATTTTTGTATGTGTCCTTTCCCTTAGCATTCTAAAAGTACTTCTCTAGTTTGTCTTCCATATTACATATTTTATTTTTAGCAGCTTGATTTCTGCTCTTTGCTCTCTCCCAGCAACTCCTCCCTTTCTCAACCATCCATCCTTTCATCTCATCATTGCCTTATGTTGCTATTACATAGCGGCCATGTTGTCTTGTTTTTTATTTTTGTTAGCTTCATAAAAATGTCTTTTTTCAAAGATTTTATTTATTTTTTAGACAGAAGGGAAGAGAGGGAAAGAAACATCAATGTGTGGTTGCCTCTCACGTGGCCCCCACTGGGGACCTGGCCTGCAACCCACGCATGTGCCCTGACTGGGAATCGAACCGGCAACCCTTTGGTTCGCGGCCCACGCTCAATCCACTGAGCTACACCAGCCAGGGCTAAAAATGTCTTTTGAATCTTTCATTTTCAGTGCTTTGCTCTTTCATTGCATCTTTGGGATGATGGTATTCTTTTACCCTTGCTATGCAGAATTTTTTTTTAACTGATGATCCCAAGAGCCTGTTTAGTGTTTGGCACATAGAAAGTGCTCGTAAATATTGGGTTAGCCAAAAAGTTCATTGGTTTTTCTGTAAGATGGGCTCTAATAGCTCTTTAGTTGTCTTTAACTTTATTCAAAACAATTTTGTTAGGTTGTATTGTGACAGCTGTCATATCAGTGGACATTAAAGAAAAACCTTATCAAAATTGGTGAATTTTTGTGTAACAATTTTAATATTGAAGATGGAAAAAATATGCAACATTTTCATCATATTATGCTTTATTACTTCAAGAAAGGTAAAATACAACTGAAAGGCAAAAAAGATTTGTGCAGTGTACGGAGGAGGTGCTGTGACTGATTGAATGTGTCCAAGTGGTTTGTGACGTTGCATGCTGAAGATTTCTCACTGTACAGTGCTCCACAGTCAGGTAGGCCAGCTGAAGTTGATAGCGATCAGTTGAGACATTAATTGAGAAAAATCAACGTTGTATTGTGTAGGAGATAGCCGACATACTCAAAATACCCAAGTCAATAAAGTTATTGGTGAAAATGGAAAATGTGTCTTTTCATTTACTGAAAAAGCCATATGGACTTTTTAGCCAACCCAATATTTGTAGTGTTTACTTAAGCTTGAATGAAGTGAGTATCCCTCGGCTGAGATCACTCAAAGCCTAGCTCTGCTGGAATTATTGATGGGAGCACCTGCTGTCCCGGAGGCCAAGCATTCCAGGAGACCAGGACAGAAGCCGAGAGTCACTTCTGCTGAAATGTATTGGTTAAAGCAAGTCACTAAGGCTAGCTTGGATTCTAGGGGAGAGGAATTAGACTCCACTTCTTAATAGAGGAGAAGCAGTGTCACATTGTAGAAGAGTACATGGAGTGGGACATATTTTTGCAGCCATTTTTGGAAAATATGATCTGTTACAGGTATTGTAACAGCAAAATATGTAATAATAACTGAGATTTCCAAAAACTGGATATTGGTTAAATAAATTGTGATGAAAGTAAGTAAACTATGGTTTTTAGAAGGAAATATTTTATGATTTATGCATTAAGATATTTATCTTGATCAAAACTCTATTACTAGCACACAGAACAGTGCCTAGCACAAAATTACTTGAATGAGCCCTGGCTGGTATAGCTCAGTGGATTGAGTGCAGGCTGCAAACCAAAGGGTCGCCAGTTCAATTCCCAATCAGGGCACATGCCTGGCTAGGAGCCACATGAGAGGCAATTATACAATGTTGTTTCTCTCCTTCTCTTTTTCTTTCCTTTCCCCTCTCTCTAAAAATAAATACATAAAGTCTTTAAAAAAATTACTTGAATGAATTCCTTGAAGAGACTTGATGAATTCTTGTCAACCATTTATAGGTTTTATGGTGAGAACTTTTGTTTTCTTATTTTCATGTGTATTTTATTTTTTTAGATTTTTATTTATTTATTTATTTTCAGAGAGAGGAGAAGGGAGGGAGAAAGAGCAATGTATGGTTGCCTCTCACATGGCCCTCATCGGGGACCTGGCCCGCAACCCAGGCATGTGCCCTGACTGGGAATCGAACCGGGACCCTCTGGTTCCCAGCCTGCGCTCAATCCACTGAGCTACACCAGCCGGGCTTTTCACGTGTATTTTAGTTAGAAGTTAAGAGCTAATAAGGAGTTACTAGCCATTTTCCAACAGGAACTACATTTTATTTTGAATCAAATATTTCTAAAATACATGCTTGACATCAATAGTTTATTTGCATTTGTATCCCTTCTGTTTATTTAGTAGGAAAAATCATGAGTTCTTATTTTGTTTTGTTTTGACAGCTGGCAAGTCAGAAAATATTTAGTATACACAATTTCAATGTGGCATCCTAAATTATTTTGAAACATTTGAGAATAATCTACTTTAATGTTTTCCTGTAGTGGTTAATAGATGTTCTTATTTGGTAATAGCTTGGAAAATACAGAATGGCCCACTTAAAATGGGCTCTGATTTAAAGGTATTGTTTGAGGCATTGATGCCTTGGCTTTTTTTCCTTTCTAAATATAGAAGGTATTAACAGATTCTATTTTCAAGAAATGGCCACAACAATTCTAGTCTCACATGCTCTCACAGAATTTTTTGCTCCAGTAGGTGGAGTCTATCCCCTTACACTTTGCAGGCTTTGAGTGCTCCAGCCAGTTAAGTATGGTGGGAATAATGCAGTGTGGCTTTTGAGGCTATGATATTAAAAGGGTTACAGGTTCCTCCTGGCTTTCTCTTAAGATGCATGTCCTTGGTTAATATCCAAAATTTATAAAGAACTTATAAAACTCAACTCCATAGAAACAAACAATCCAATTTAAAAATGGGTGCAGCACCAGAATAGATACTTCTCCGAAGAGGACATACAGATAGCCAATAGGTATATGAAAAGATGCTCAACGGGACTAATCATCAGAGAAATGCAGATTAAAACCACAATGAGATATTACCTCATAGCTGTCAGAATGTCTGTCATTAATAAATCAACAAACAACAAGTGCTGGTGAGGATGTGGAGAAAAGGGAACCCTCCTACATTGTGGTAGAAATGCAGACTGGTGCAGCCACTGTGGAAAGCAATATGGAGTTACCTCAAAAAATTAAAAATGGAACTGCCTTATGATTCAGCAGTTCCACTTCTGGGAATATATCCAAAGGAAATGACAACGTTATAAATGGAATAAAGAGGCAGCATACAGCCACAGAAGAAAGGATGCAAGAAACAACCTTTATGTTATAGTTCATAAGATGTTAGAGGCTAAAACTTCAGCTTGTTCGTCTCCCTGCAGAGTCGAAGTGTTTAGGTAGTTTGTTGTTAGTATAATCCTGTGTGCCATTAAAGACAGTTGGAAATGAACTTGTCAGGGATTTGGGTTCTTAGTGCAAGGTTATCATTCATTGTGAGGTAAGTAGTGAAGTCAGTCGAACATCATCTTTTGTGTCTATTAGATTTACCAAAATCTCCAAACTTGGCTTGAAGGTGTATATATCCATAGTATCCAAGTTTTGACTGAAATCCATTACTTGTTCCCCTAAATCTGTGTTTATCCACACCAGTGTTACTAAAAGTGTGGTCTCTGTGTCCAGTCCATCCACTAACTGTTACTAAGTGCAATAATACAGAAATTGAGCATTTAAAAGCTTTTATAGCAATTTAACATTGACACATCATTTATGCGTGTGATCATTTTTCTGCTAATTTATTTTTATTACATTTTACAAAGTATTGGTTTTGACAGATTGTCGGTGGGGAGTTCCCATAGATAGTTTACAAGGCACTACTCTGTAGTCTCTTTTTCCCCCTCAGAAATTCCAAACTCCTTGTATCCATGTGGCCACAGTAGACACTGCGAGAAAGGACTTGAAGACTAGTCAGCTATGACTGTGTGATGAGTGGTGAAAGAGATGCTGATATCTGAGATTAGTTGTGTCTTTACTTAGAATTTCCTCTAACCATTATCCTGTTTTACTCTTAACACCATTTTAATTGCACAAGAATTGCTCAGGGCACCTGTTAAGGTGCAAATGCATGTGCAGGATCCTCAGAGGTTCTCATTCAGAAGTCTTACAAACATGTAAATTTTTTGGTTCTACTGTTGTTCCTGGATAGGTCATTCAAAACAGGCTACTTGAGAGTAAGGGTAGCACTACTAATACTTACGTCAGGACAAAATAAACTTGGTATATCACAATTAGGCATGCATAGACATGTGGTTACTCTGTATCTGGGGCATGTTTTTTTTCATGGAGATTTAAAGATTCATTGCAAAGTTCTGCTGTTTCCTTTCGTGATTAAACTTAGCTGGTTTCCTTTAGTCTTCTCGGGACTGTGGCTGTGGCCATACTTCCATGAATCACCCTCAACTCTAGTGCTAATAGAACTGTCTATTAGAAGAAGGAGGATAAAATTCAGGGCTTCTAAACTTAGCCAGGAGTAACTTGAGGTGAGGTAGGACCCACTCCTTTAAAGTTGAAGATTCTTATTTCCTGATTTCACAGATACTGATTTTATTCACCCTAACCTAAAAATCTAGGACTCTTCTGAAATTTTCTGTTACTCATGTCCCAAGCCAATCCGAATTCCTCGCCGTGTTCCTGTCTCAGCTTTGTCCCAGTTCCCTTAGCTGCGCATAATCCCCCTGATCCATTTCAACCTTGCTTTTGCTTTCATTTAACTATGTGACTTGTTTACTTGTTTTGTTTTAAATAAATTACAAGTGAAGGGTTTGAGAGAAAGAAAAATGTCTGTCTGGATTCCTCCCTCAGGCGTTCCTTAGGTTGTTGTCACCTGTACTTACGTAACTTTCATGATATAAAGGAAACTGGGTTGTTTGAACTTCTAATTACAACTGGAGGAAAATTGTTTTTATTGGTAGTAATACTGCTGGTAGAAGTTAAATAATATCTGTGTATCTCTTGTGTCCAGTACTGTCTCTGTTATGGTACTTTTTTTGATGATTCCAACATACTTGATTTATCTTATTTCATGTTGTTTTTAGTTTGTTGACCAATTTCTTTGATTTACAAAGTGGGAGATTAAAAAGAAGCAGACTTTCTGTGTGTGGGGTTCATTTCAAAACTGGGAAATGGTGGAGAATAAGACTTTAAAGAGGTAAAAATAAAAAGGAGAATGATTAAGTGTGAAATCTTCCATTTTTCTATTTTTTTGATCAGGACTTCAGAGTACTGGTGGTTCTCTGTAGTCATCTGTAAGAAATTGGATTAAGTGTAGTCCAAAGAAAGTATCTCTAAAGCTTATACTCTTTTTTTTTGGTAATTCTTTATACTTTTTTTTATTATAAGGATTTCAAACATATTACAGTGGTAGAGAGAAAAGTATTACTTACTTCCAAGTGAACATCAACTATCTGTAACACTGCTCATTCCATCCCCTCATTATCTTAACATAGTTCTATCAACTAGCATATAATTTCATCTGAAAATATTTCAATAAGAATCTCTAAACTATAAAATATTTTGTTATTGTTGTTAAATACAACTATAGTACCATAAAATTTTAGTAAAAATTTAAGGAAACCTATTCAGGACTAACCTTTCACCCTGCCTTGAAGACTCAACCAGATAAATAAAAGATTCATCATAATATTTTATTTTTGTTTTACTTTAATTAATTAACTTGATTGATTGATTTTAGAAAGAGAGGGAAACATTGCTTTGTTGTTCCACTAATTTACGTATTCATTGGTTGATTCTTGTATATGCCTGATTGGGGATCAAACCCACAGCCTTGGCGTATCAGGATGATGCTCTAAGCAATTGAGCTACCCATCCAGAGTCTATTTTTGTTTTAAGAAGTAGATTATACTATTAAAATAGTATATTGATAATTCATCTAAATAACAAAGACTCATTTATCCTTCAAGTTGGAATACTTTGAGGTGAAAGGGAGAACTGTTAACAATCGTGCTAAGAGAGCAGTTGGAGTCTAGGACTGTCCTGGGTAGACTGGGCTGTGGTGGTCCCCTCTCTCAAGGTCATCATTTCCTGGTTGAATAGCTGCTAACATTTTTTAAATGAGCTTTGAATAGTCAAAATGAGTCACGTGGTAGCTAAAAGCATGATGAAGCCTATTGTAGGACTTTCTTTACTTGTAAATAATACAAAATGACTAGATCAAGTCTAAAAATTTTTAAGTGCCTGTAGATTTCATCTTGGTTCTTTTTAAAAATTTTTAAATTAAAAAAATTGTTTTCAATTACAGTCAACATTCAGTATTATTTTATATTAGTTTTAGGTGTACAGCATAGTAGTCAGTTATATAATTTACGAAGTGATCCCCCTGATAATTCCGCTACCCACCTGGTGCCATTCATAGTTATTACAATATTATTGGCCATGTTCCCTGTGCTGTACTTTACATCCCCATGATTATTCGTTAACTACCAATTTGTACTTTTTAATCCCTTCACCTTTTCCACCTAGCCCTCAAGTTGGTTCGTAATAACGCTTCCGTGAAGTTAGAAGTGGAACCACCAGACACAAAACAAATCACAAGTTAAAATGAACCCCTCCTTTTAAATTTGTGGTTTATAGACTTGAGGCTATTAGATCACAGGGAATGTAAAATAGACTGTATCTTCTACATGTTAAATAGAAGATGATAGCCAATTTAAAAAATGTCAAAGAGATTTTTAGTTGAAGCTCCTAATTCACCATGATGTTATATACCCTTTATATCCAGCATAAACTGAAGTTAGTTGGTAGCATTTCCAGATTAGAAAACACAAGGAGCCCTCCCATGTCTATTCTTCTCAAGAATATGCTCTGTTATTATAGCAAGTTATTCTCAGGGATATTTCTTCTAGTGGTTTTCTTGTTGCCAGTAACATTTTAAGTAACTATCTGTTAAGAATAAAGTATCCAACTATGATTCTCCTGATCAGGAACTGAAGTCAAACTTTTGGAACAAACTTCTGTTTTCCTAGGTCAGTTCTTTGGAAGAAATAAATGCTCTTTTTAATGTTGTGGCTTTTTTCCTTTGTTTTCTTTAACATAGGTTTTATTTGTAACATCTTTTCCATGGATACAAAATCTTCCTATCATCTAGTCCCTTGTCTCACTTTTAGTTTATTTATAGAATCAACTGCAAGTCTTTAACATTTATATAAAAAACATTATATTTTATACACACCTACATCTACATATCTTTTAAATGACTGACTTTAACTGTGGCCTTTAAAAAAATTAGAACCAATCATTCATAATATATAGTACTTTGGAATTTTTCCCACGTACCTCTGGTGGTATGGGTATGAAATCATTGTGCTATATTAGGTTTTATTTGTTACATTAAAGAAATGTGTTCTTGGTTGTTCTCTATACATTTAAGTATTTTAAATGATGTTTTTCTCTTTCTTTAGCTGTCCCCTTCCCTCCAACCCAACGGCTCACTTTGAAGGAAGTGTTTGAGAATGGGAAACCTAAAATTGATGTCCTGAAAAACCACTTGGTGAAGGAAGGGCGACTGGAAGAAGAGGTAGCCCTGAAGATAATCAGTGACGGGGCTGCCATCCTGAGACAAGAGAAGACGATGATAGAAGTAGATGCTCCGATCACGGGTAGGAGAAGTCTTTGCATGGTGGCACTTTGATTTGAGCTAATAACCAACTAAAATGTGTAGTCATCTCTCTAGGAATGATGAGACAGTTTGAGGATTTCTTTAGTGTGTTTTTTGTTCACTGAAGAAATACAGTGTAAAGTGTCTGTTATTTCCAGAAGGACTGTTTGGTGCTGACAGACTGACAGCAGTTGCAGAGCAGCCCAGTCAAAAGTAAAGTGATTTGAAAGTTAAACTGTGATCCCTACTCATGTGATGCCCTTTCTTTCCTAAGACTTACTTTTTCACCTCACCCTGTACCTTTTTTCTCCTAGTGTGTGGTGACATTCATGGACAATTCTTTGACCTGATGAAATTGTTTGAAGTTGGAGGATCACCTAGTAACACACGCTACCTCTTTCTGGGCGACTACGTGGACAGAGGCTATTTCAGTATAGAGGTAAAAATTAGTATGGACTTTTCAAAAGAATTTGCTTCCCATTCTTTAGTAGAAAAAAACTAAAATGAGAACATTGACAGAATTTATAAACTTTGTTACTTTTAATAAAGTGTTAGCAAAATGTTTTCACTAGTATAAACATTCTTTTTTTTTAGCCACTAGAAAGTCTGACAAATAGAAGGCTATATTAACCCAGCTTTGCAAATAACTTAAATGTTTCCTACCTTTCCTCTTTGAAGATAATGTTCAGGCTGTATATAAATGACATAAATTGCTGTTCACCTTCGGCGGGGCTTGGATTAGCTGACCTTAACTGTAAGACCGTAAGCTGCTGGGCCACAATGAACTCTTAGACTAACTGCCAGTGTTAAATAAACAGGCACTTAGCTTATTGTAGGAATAATTTCTGATGCTGTTACATATAGTAAGCACGTAATAAATGTTCACTGAAGGAAAAAATGATTAATTACGTTAATATGAAACCTCACAATTTACTTTTATATATTTTGAAAATTAAATGATGAGAGAAGGTTACAATCAAAACAAAGTATGTTGACTTCCTAAGATGGCGGCATAGGTGAATGCGCTGTGCCATCTCACACAACCAAACAAGGGAAAAAATCAGAAATTTATACAACCAAAAACAGCCAGATCTGACAGAAAGTTGTATTGAGAGGAAGTCTGACAACCAAGGAATTAAAGAAGATACATTCATCTAGTCTGGTGAGCCAGGAGGAGCAGGGCGGAGGGAGAGCGCTCGGAGACCCCATGGCGAGCTGGTGAGCAGATGGCAGGACCGCGATTGGAGGGGTGGTTCCCCCACGGCTGCAGCACACCGAGAGATGGGGGTGCCTAACCGAAGCGCTGCCAGCACCTGACTCATCCGGACCCAGCGGGGCCGAGGCTGGTGGACCAGGCAGGTCCGCATTCTCGTGCAGATGGACCCGGAGAGAAAGCAGGGCACAACCCATCGGCGCAGACTGAGAGCACCTGTGGGGGTGGAGTCAGCAGCGGGAGGAACTACCAGCCTCACAGGAGAGTTCGTTGGGGAGACCCACGGAGGATTGGAGCTGTGCAGCCCGTGCACTGACCCGGAGCGACCCCCGGAGCTGGCGCAGAGGGGCTCAAATCGCTTCCAGGAGGCAGTGTGGGTGCGGAGAGCTGAGAAGCCGCCATTATGCGCTCAGGTCCCGCCCCCACAGGCTAGGTCACAGCACAACTACTGGGAGCTTCCCTGCACAGGGGATCTCCAAGACTCCACCCTCCTTACAGTAACTGGCTCACCGAGGGAAAAAAAAATGGCCCAAAGAAAGTAACAGATTAAAGCTCCAGAGCTAACCGACCAAGAGATAGCCAACCTATCAGATGCACAGTTTAAAACCCTTGTAGTAAGGATGCTTTCAGAATTCGGCGAAAAATTATCGAAATTGCTGGAACAAATGAGGAGAGATCTGCAGGGAACCAATAGAGATAAGAAGGAAACTGGGACTCAAATCAACAGAGTGGACCAGCAGAAAGAAAAAAACATCCAACCAGAAAAGAATGAAGAAACAAGAATTCAAAAAACGGAGGAGGGGCTCAGAAACCTCCAGGACATCTGTAAACGGCCCAACATAAGGATCATAGGGCTGCCAGAAGGAGAAGAAGAAATCCTAGGAATTGAAAACTTATTTGAACACATAATGATGGAG
>PVJI01021199.1:0-27470 GCA_004026765.1 Micronycteris hirsuta
ATCCCATCCTGTGTTTGGATACCTTCTTTATCCCATTGAAGCTCTTTATTATAAACCTTCATCTTTCTTGGGTTTTGCCACCCCACATCAAGATATCCTTCAAGTGGATGTCCTCTTGGTCCTGCTTGGGCTTCAGTACCCTCTACTGGGTTGCTCCACATGTGGTCACCCTCCTCACCCAGCTCAAGCTCTGACTCCCCTTACTTCCACAAGGTTCCCCTCTATACCCCACTTGATTTGACACCCCACACATGGGTTGCCCCCATGTGTCAGACTCTGACACCCTACTTTTGGCCTCCATGGATCTGCCACATTTAATGGCTTTAGCACTGAGTTGTTCAGGAGAAGCAGGGGAAAAGGGGAAAGGCAGTTACACAGTTTGAAAACTTAACTGAGGAGCCTTGTCAAGTGCATAGATAACATCATGCCTGGCATATTCTAGGTGTTTGGGGATGAGGGGCGTGTGTGTGTGTGTGTGCGTGTGTGTGTGTGTGTGTGTGTATTTAATTCTTCCACTTCTTATCCTGGGCTTTTAAGCCTTGGGTTAAAAGGAAAAATACAAGCATAACTCAGCTGACTGCTTCTAATACCAATGCAGAGTTATCTGCTCTTCCTGGTGTCCCCAATCTAAAAGTCTAGTTAATATCTTATTCTGTCTCCCTGAGTGGTTGTTCTCACTTTCTTTATTGTCCCCTATCCCCCAAACTCTCCAGCTTCCATATCTCAGCTAATGGCTTTGCCTACTTATTTAAATGAGATCAAGATTATTTGACACAAACGTGTTTAATTACCTGACCACCTCAAAATGTTTCAATATTTTCTCTTTCCTAATATTACCTTCTTTCTTTTCTTATTGTTATTCTATTACAGTTGTTCCAATTTTTTCTCCTTTGTACTCAGCCCAGTCCACTCCCGCTCCCACAGTCAATCCTCACACCATTATCCATGTCCATGGGTCATTCATACATGTTCCCTGGTCCCTTCTACCACTTTCCACCCTTCTCCTCCTTTTCTGTCCGCTCTGGCTGCTGTCATTCTGTTCCCTGTTCCCGTGTCTGTAGTTCTAGTTTTCTCATTAGTTTATTTTATTCATTAGTTTCCTCTTATAAGTGAGATCATATGGTATTTGTCTTTTACCGACTGGTTTATTTTGCTTAGCATAATAGTCTCCAGTTCCATCCATGCTGTTGCAAAGAGTAGGAATTGCTCCTTTCTGCTGCATAGTATTCCATTGTGTAAATATACCAAAGGTTTTGTTAATACATTCATCTACTGATGGGCACTTGGGCTGTTTCCAGCACGTAACTATTGTATATAGCGCTACTGTGAATAGAGGAATGCATAAGTTCTTTAGAATTGGTGTGTCAGGATTCTGAGGGTATATTCCCAGCAGTGGAATGGCTGGGTAAAAAGGCAGTTCCATTTTTAATTTTTTGAGGAAATTCCATACTGTTTTCCACAATGGCCACACCAGTCTGCATTCCCACCAACAGTGCACTAGGGTTCCCTTTTCTCCACATCCTCACCAGCGCTTTTGCTTTATTGATTTATTTTTATTTCTAAGGATTTTATTTATTGCCCTGGCTGGTATGGTTCAGTGGATGGAGTGTTGGCCTGTGAACCAAAGAGTCGCCAGTTTGATTCCCAGTCAGGCACATGCCTGGGTTGTGGGCCAAGTCCCCGGTAGGGGACATGCGAGAGGCAACTACACATTCATGTTTCTCTCTCTCTTTTTTCCTCTCTATCCCCTCTCTCTAAAAATAAACAAACAAAATCTTTAAAAAATATTTTATTTATTGCATGTCTATTTCACCAAATTGTCTTTTTTTTTTTTTTTTTTTTGCAAATAGACTTCCAATTTCTTGCTCCTTCTCTTCTCTTTATGGCAATCATATGATGTGAATGTGGGAATGCTTTAAGTTGTCCGAGAGCCTGTTTATAGTATCCTCATTTTCTTGGATTCCTTGTATTCTGATTGCTTGTTTTTTGCTTCCTTATATTCCAAATCATTGATTTGATTCTCTGCTTCATCTACTCTACTGTTGTTTCCCTGTAAATTGTTTTTTATTTCAATTTGTGAATCCTTTGTTTCTGACTTGATCTTTTTTATGCTGTTGAGGTCATCACTGAGTTCTTTGAGCATCCTTATAAGCAGTGTTTTGAACTCTGTCTGATTGCTTATCTCTAGTTTGTTTAGTTCTTTTTCTGGAGTTGTATCTGTTTTTTCATTTGGGCATGTTTGTTTGTCTCCTCCTTTTGGCAACTTCCCTGTGTTTGTTTCTATGTATTAGGTAGTGCTGCTTTGACATTGTCTTGGTAGTGTGGCCTAATGTAGTAGGTGTCCTCTAGGGTCCAGTGGCACAGCCTCCCCTATCACCCAAGCTGGGTACTTGATGTGCATCCTTCATGTGGGCTGAGTACACTGTCCTTTTGTAGTTGAGCCTTGATTGCTGTTTGGAGATCAAGGGGAGGCCAGTCAGGTGCTGTGACTGGTTGTGACCACTTACCACCGATCTCCACCCTCCATGGAGGATCCGCTGTGCAGGGGCAGGGTAGTGGTACTCTGACATGGTCTGTAACTGTTCACTGGGCGCACAGGCTCTGCGGTTTCTCAGGCGGTACAGGCCAAGGTCATCCCCCACCTGTGTTTTGTCCGGGGCCACCTTCCTGAGATGTAAAGCAATCTGAGGTGGCTGCTACTGTGCTAGGCTTGGAGATTCCCAGGCAAAGCCAACCTGTGAATCTGGACTGGCTGCTGCTAGTGTCTGGTCTGGGTCTACTTAGCAAGAGATATGAGGGCTGGTGGCTCACTGAGGCCAACTGTTGCTGGTTTGTGAGGATTTAGGAAGTTGTGAAGCATGAACCAAGACTAGCCATTCACAAGGAAAAGCAGCTTGGGCCGGCCCATAAGTTGGGTGGGACAGAGTCTCTGGGGATCTCCAGGACAGGCAAACAGTGTTAGCCAGGGAGATCTCAGTTATGGCTCCCACCTACTGGCTCTGTGGGTCTCTGTGGGGAGGGTTTAGAAAGGGACTATGACCTCAACTTTGTGTCTGGGAGGAAGCTGTCTCCCAACTCTCACCTTGATGCCAGAAACTTCAGTTCCTCCCTATATGCCACTGGTGCCTTTCAAGCTGCTGCTGTGGTGCTGGTGCTCAGATGGAGTGAGTCTGAGTGATCCTGTGTGTGGGTTCCTTAAGATGAGCTGCTTGGGACCCTCACAGTTTCTTCCACCAGCTTAATCCCTGCAGCCTGAAGTATGTGGACTTATCTTCCTGGCACTGGATCCCTGGGCTTGGTCCCTGGGCTTGGGGTTCTAGTGTGGGGCTAGGACTCCGTGCTCCCGAGATATCTCTCCTGAATTTTTCCCTCCTACCTCATTTGCATGTGGGGCATGTGGGCCATCTCCCCTACAGCCTGAATGGATGTATATTTTTTATTATTTATTTTTAGAGAGAGGGAAGGGAGGAAGAGAGGGAGAGAAACATCAGTGTGTGGTTGCCTCTTGCGTGCCCCCTTGGCATGTGACCTGACTGGTGACCTGACTGGGAATTGAACCACCCTTCACAGGCTGGTGCTCAAGCCCACTTTTTTATTTATTTATTTTTAGAGAGAGGAGAAGGGAGGGAGACAGAGAGGGAGAGAAACAGCAATGTATGGTTGCCTCTCACATGGCCCTCACAGGGGACCTGGCCCGCATCCCAGGCATGTGCCCTGACCGGGTTCCCAGCCCACGCTCAATCCACTGAGCTACACCAGCCAGGCTGTAGTTACAGCTGTACTTTTGACGTGGTTATGTGAGGAGGTGAGCTTTGTTTACCTATGCCTCCATCTTGACCAGAAGTCGCCATTGGTATTTTAATAGGCATTGCTTTGAATCTATAGATTGCTTTAGGTAGTGTGGACATTTTAATGATGTTAATTTTTCAGTCCATGAACAAGGTATATGCTTACATTTATTTGTATCTTCCTCGATTTCTTTCTCAGTGTTCTGTATTTTTCCGAGTACAATTCTTTTACCACCTTGGTTAAATTTATTCTTAGGTACTTTATTTTTTTGTTGCTATAGTAAATGGGATGTTTTTCTGGTTTTTCTTTCTGATAGTTCATTGTTGGTGTACAAAAACGCCACCAATTTCTGTATATTGACTTTGTATCCTGTTACCTTGCCAAATTTGCTTGTAGGTCAATTACCTTCTATTCTGAAATGCTTTCCTGTTTGGCTTTTACTGTAGTATATTGTCCTCGTTCTCTTCCTACCTCTCCGACTAATTTTTCTAAAGCTTCTTGCCTGACTTTGATACTTCTCTCCATTTTTATATTTATTTCTCTTAATATTTTGTTCTTGATTTCATTAAGCTTTTCTGTTTCCCTACATTGTCAAATTGCCCACTTAATGTTAAAATATCTAGTTTATGCTGCTGAGTTCCAAATTCTGTACCTTCCCCACTGTGTAGAACTCTAGCCATAATTTCTAGTGTTGTGTAGCTCCAATTATTCTGTGTCATGGTTAGTGATACTAGTGCAGTCCCAGGTACTTAAGCCAGAAACTGTCATTTTTATTTTTTCCCATATCCTATATCTAGTAAGATGCTGTTCCTTTTTAGACTATCTCTCACTAATGTATAGTGTGATAGTGCTTATTTTATTCTGCTTTGAATTATTACTAACTCTTTTTAGGTTTGAATCTTCTTAGAGGCAGATTCTACCATAACCATCTCTCTTTGTTGAGTTAAAGATATTCTTCAAGGCTTTTTTCTAAACTTGAGTCAGTGTTATGCTATATCATTAACTGGCTTTCCCAAGGTAAGTTTTCCATTTCCAAGGTAATGGAAACTTGGTCATGATTCATTGTTTGATTATATGTATGTCGCCTATAATACACTATTCTTAGGGTTACTGCAGGAATGGGTGTGGTTTTAATTGATGCATAACCTGACAGAATATGTGGGAAGATATTTAAATGGATTTAGCTGTTATTACTTATAATGAATGGAATCTTTGCTAATTAGCTAGCTTTTAGTGTCTTCAGATGAGATGTGTTTTTTTCTTTCAAATTTTATTTTGTATAGGTTTCGAATATCGAGTATAGTGGTTTGGCAGTCATATATTTCAGAAAGTGTTCCCCTGGATATTTCCAGTTATTGACTGTATTCCCTATGCTTCACTTAACATCTCCATGACTATTTTGTAATTACCAATTTGTGCTTTTTCCCCCCCAATTTTATAATGAATTTATTGGGGTTGCATTTGTTAATAAAATTATATAGGTTTCATGTGTACAGTTCTATACTAGATCATCTAGTAGAGTGGGGGGGGGGCGGAGAGAGAGAGAGAGGAGAGAAACATTAATTGGTTGCCTCCCTTATGCCCCAACCCAGGTTCGTACCTGCAAACTTTTGATGTACTGGACAATGCTCCCACCAACTGACCCACCCAGCCAAGGCCCTGTTTATTATTCCTAATCCCTTTACCTCCTTTATCCAGCCTCCCAACCCACCTCCCCTCTGGCAGTCACCAGTTTTTCTTCTGTATGTGTGAGTCTGTTTCAATTTTGTTCATTTATTTTGCTCATAGATTCCCCATATAAGTGAAACCATACAGCATTTACTTTTCTCTGACTGACTTATTTTAATGAGCATAGTACCCTCTAGGTCTATTCATTCTATCACAAATGGTAAGAATTCATTCTTTATTTTCTGGTTGAGTAATATTCCATGTGTAAATGTACCACAGCTTTTTTTTTAGAGAGGCAAAGGGAGGGAGAAAGAGAGAGAGAGAGAGAGAGAGAGAGAGAGAGAATCATCAATGTGTGGTTGCCTCTCACGTGGCCCCCACTGGGGACCTGGCCTGCAACCCAGGCATGTGCCCTGACTAGGAATCGAACCTGCGAATCTTTGGTTCGCAGCCCACGCTCAATCCACTGAGTTGTGCCAGCCAGGGCCCACAGCTTTTTTTATCCACACATTTACTAATAGATTCTTGGGTTGCTTCCATAACTTGGTTAATGTAAATAACGCTGCAGTGAACATAGGGGTGCATGTATTCTTTTGAGTTAGTTATCCGGGTTTCTTCATACGTATTCCCAGAAATAGAATCGCTGGGTCATAAGGAAGTTCCATTTTCAATTTCTAGAGGAATCTCCATACTGCTTTACACAGTGGTTGCGCGAGTCTTCATTCCCACCAACAGTGCACAGGGGTTCCCTTTTCTCCACATCCTCACCAACACTTGTTTATTAATGTATTGGTGATAGCCATTCTGACAGGTGTGAGGTGATACCTCATTGTGGTTTTAATTTGCACTTAGATAGGACGTGTTTTCAAAATTTGATGTTTTAACCCAAATGTAAGAGGTTAGCTAGACATGTGTTATAAAGTGAATTGACTTCTATAAATCTATATTATTTGAAAAGTTATATTCTGCCCCCAGGAAAAAAATTTTAATCTTTTAAAAAAGTTTTATTTGCCTTCTACTCAAGCAGGTTTACTTTTCTGTAGTATTACTTTTGGTTATGACATGATTTTGCTATAAGTCAGAGCTGAAGAAATAAATGATAGTGGGGGCAAAGATGTTGCAAAGAAACCTCTTTGCTTATAATTATTCATATTTATCATAACTTAGACTTCTTTCCACAATTAGTATGTCTTAACTTTGATTAGTTAACAATTTCATGCCCTCCTCTGTCCCAAATAACACTAGAATAATAGGGAAGAATTTTAATGATTGGATTAAAGACTCCTCGGGTTTGACTTCTCATGTTTTTTAGAGTTTTAAACAAAAACTGATTTAGAACAGTTAAAGATTTGGTGAAATAATTTGGTGTAATTATCACACATTCCAAAGAGTTACTACTTATGCCTCATACCACTTCTTGTTTGCGGACATCATCATCATTCATAGTTTGTACTGTGTGATTAAATGACTCAACTTCCTTATTTGATCCTCATCGTTAAAAATCACCCGTGTTGTCTTACTTTGGGGGTGTGTGGGGGAGGTGGGTGAGTGAGATGAGCATTCGGAAACATTGGACAATATTTGACTATGGCACTGGGAGAAAACAAGATAATGGAATAGGATAGCATATAAATGGAGACATAATGGGAGTTGTCAGGCAAGACAGTAGGGTAGAAACAAGGCTTTTGCGGGACATTTTTAAGTACTCAGATATTAGTAGGCATTCATTTGATAGAAAATTTGTTTGAGAGACAGTAGTTATGAACAAAAAAAGAAAACTGGAAACCTGTTTGATATTCAAAGCATTGAGAACTTTAGAATGAAAAGTTTTTTTAAAGTCAGAAGAATTAGCTTCTACTAATTTTGGTTATTTATCTGAAGGTTAATAAGTAATCCTAATCATTTTAAGTGGCCCTAATTCTTTCATCAGTATGTTTTAGCAATGTGATCAGTAGTACTGGGTATAATTTTGGAATGTCTGCCATGACAACATAATTTTTGGGATTATATATATGTTTTCTTTTATTGGTGATTAATATTTTATTCCCAGATCCACTATTTTGCCCAGTAACTTTAAGTTTGTTATATTCCTCAATCCCTCAGTTTCTCCTTTATATCAAACTTGTAGATAGATATTGTGAGAATGAAAGCCATATAGTTTAGGTATCTGGGCAAATGAGATTTGGTGAGTTGAAAGCTCTGTTTTTATTTATAAACTGTAAACATTTCTTAAAAAGTATAACATTGGTTACAAATTAAGAAAAGGACATTTATCTCCACGTCCTTGTTTTTACTTCTTTGTATCTTTCGCTGAGACATTTCTAGCTACCTTTATTGGTTCCTTCCTTTTTGATAGTAGCATTGAATTTTTACTCTCCCCTACTGGTATGTAAAAAAATTGACTATGGCCATCCAAATCATCATTAGTGAGTATAAAAATTGTCATAAATTAATTCAAATATAGTTCAACTTTATCAATTTACTTGAGGCCTAGAATGATTGAGATTTTTACATTTCAGTTTTGTAAAGTAGATTTTGTTGTCCCCATTTTACAGAGGCTCAGAGGTGAAGAAACTTGCCCAACACCATAAAATTAGTCATGGTGGAGGCAGAATGAAACTTCAGTTCTGCGAGTCGAGGGTCTTTTCTACTCCAGTTAGCAAGCATTAAGAACTGATGGACTAAGGCAGTGGGTAAAGCCAAGGTGAAAAAAACAACACTTGAAATATAACTAAGGGTATATTCTGATGGATAATATTTACTTTTATAAAAAGACTCAAAAATAAAAATTAATTATTTTTGCTCCTGGCCAAAGTGGCTCAGTTGGTTGGAGCGTTGTCTTGCAGACTGAAGGGTTGCAGGTTGTATTCCCAGTTGAGGTGCATGCAGGAGTCAGATGATTCGTGTTCCTCTTTCTCTCCCTTCCTCTCTCTGTGAAATTAAAAATAATAATAATTATCTTTGGTTATACAGCTATTAAGTCACTATTAACATATGGGACTGGTAATAGCTATAACAGCAACATGACCTTTGCCTGTTAGATTCTCATAGTTGATGATGTATGTACAAAAAAATAGTCACAGATAGTATAGAATATATTTACTATCAGTCTAGAGAGGGAAAGGATCACTAAGAACACAGGTATCTTTTACCTTTTCTCTTTTTTTAAAGGAGAAATTATTTCCAGATATTCTTTAAACTCTTGCCCTGAGGGTATTCTTGTCATGGTTTTAACATATTCTTGCTAACAAATGTAGGATACATTTGTTCTGTCACCTGATTGGCCTCTGATGTTTGTTGAGTAGGCCAGGCTAAGAAGGGATTTGGCTCTGTTAACTGTTTGAATTAAATTTTGGTGTTTGCGGGAATTAATAGCTTGCTCTTCAGAGTTTCTGAAATGAGATTCCAAAAACTAAAACCGAGCATGGTAGTTCTAGGAATAACGAATACTTCAACATATAATGTTATTGTATGTCTGTTCATTAGTTAACAAAATTAGATGCTTACTACATGTGTGCAAACCTGGGCCTCCATTTTCCCTGCTCATATTTATTTGTGAATTCTAAATCTTTTATCTAAACACTTAATCTAATTAAACTATTGGTAACTATGTTTTTTGAAGCAAGATACCTTCTCTTTAGCCTCTTGATATCTGAGCCAGTGCTCTTCTGGATGAGATGCCTTAAGGGGTAATCAGATCACCTGAGGAGTAATTAGATCACCTAAGACTAGCAGTTTTCAAATTGTTTTTCAAAGATACTTCTTTTCTGGAATTCCTGTTTCCCATTTCACCAGCAATTTATCTATATTTTAACATTCATACTCTTGATACCTTCATATTCATTAACAAAATTTTTTTTCTTAGAAGCCAGAGCTGACTGACAGATACCTACAGTCTTTTTCTCCATCTATAATTCTGTTCCTTCCTCATCCATCTCCATCCCTGACTTCACCTCATCTCCCTCTCACTGTCCTCCCCTCTTTTTCTCCTTCCACATTTTGTTCGTCACAGTGTATAGAAATGTAGGTGGGAATAGATGTAAAGATACTGTTCAGAAACATATTAATTTGTTAGATAACTAGTTCAAATCACTTTGGAGTCACCAGACCTGGGTTAGAATCCTACCTTATGAAAGTAGTACATTTTCATTGTGGGGGGTAAGGAGTGATATAGTATCAATGATTATGAAGCAGAAAGAAAAAGTGCTGTTTTCTTCTATACTTCGCAGAGATAATCACTATTAATTGTTTTCAAGTACTAAATGCTATATATATTTACATATATTCAATGTAGCATGTTAGCTGCATTAATTTCAAATTTTTAACATGTACATTTTTCTTTTATAACAGTCTTCAGTAGGTCAGAAAACATCTAGAGTATTCACTTTGTTCAAGTTTAGTTCACTTGATATTACTGAATTATAGTATCTCAGTTCTCTCTCTCTACCACATTCAGAACCACTGCTCCCTCAGTTATTTATTTATTTATATCAATTTTAAACTTTGCAATGGCTCAAAGTTCATTTATAAAGATAGGAGAAAAGTAAATAAGTTAGAAGAGAGAACAGATACAAGATGGAGAAGACAGAAAATGAAGATAGTTCCATCTATGGCTTCAGTCTTAGTAGTTGAACTAGATGGGTAAATGTTCTGCCGGGTGTGGTAAGGTTCACGGTAATTAGGAATTAAAGCAATGGAAGAAAATTTAGAATTGTTCTTGCTGTCATTTGGGGGAGTCTTGTAAGAGGTCAACATAGGATTGACAGACATGTTGAAGGTACAGGATGAACCTGTCAGGTGCAAAGTTGTCTTCTGGGAACAGGTAAAAGGGAAAAAGAACTGTAGATAGCAGTGCACCAGAGGCTTCTGTTGTTCATCAGACGCTTGAGGTATTGAGGATACTGTGAGAGTAATAAACACAGCATTGATAAATTTGCTTACCATAACCTGGCACCAGAGAATGAACTTTACTTTCCTAATATGTATAAAACTTTGGCTGCACATTAATGTAAATCAGGATTTCAGAGTCTCACAATACAATGGGAAAAAAATGTTTTCCCTCTTTGAAACACATTATCCCTTATGAAGTATATGCTTGGAAAGTCATTGAACTACTCATACATTAATTACTTTGGTAGTCCTAAGTCTATCTACCTATAAAGCATTATTTGCATATATACCCTTTTGTTTTCACAGAATGCTAGGCAGTTTTTTAAACACCCAAACATTGGAGGCGTTGTAGAGGGCATGGGAGAGCAGTTAGGAGGTAGCTGAAATAAGACACCAGCTAAAATAGTACATAATACGTTTTAATCAATTGAAGAACATATTTTCTGATTAAAATTCCTGTTCTTTTAGATAGATGTTACCTCTGAGCTTCTTTTAATCTGTTCTATGGCATTTAAAAATAATTTTGGAGGAGTACCAGGCCCCTTGCCCAGTGTTCTGGTGCCAGGAAGATAAGTCCCCACAACTTCTGCCTGCCAAACCCAGCAGGGATTGAGTCAGTGGAAGAAACTGCTGGAGCCCCAAGCAGTTCCTCTTAAAGAACCCACACATGGACTCACCTACTCAGACTTACTCCCTCTGAGCACCAGCACCAGGGTAGCCCCTTGAAAGGCACCAGTGGCATAAAGAGAGGAACTGAAGTGTCTGGCGTCAAGGTCAGCAGAGACTATTGTCCCTTTTCTAAACCCTGCCCCCACAGAGCCAGCAAGCTAAGGCCATATCTGAGACTCCATCAACCTGGCTAACACTGTTTGACCTGTCTTGGACATCCTCAGAGACTCTACCCAAGCTAACTTATGAGATGACCCAGCCTGCTTTTCCGTATGAATGGCTGGTCTTGGCTCATGTGGCACAACTTTGTCAATCATCTCAAACAGGCAACAGCCAGCTTCAGTGAGCCCCAGGCATGGCACTTGCAGCATCCAGCCCAGATTCGCAACTTGGCTGTGCCTGGGAATCTCCAAGCCCAGCACAAGTAGCAGCCACCTCAGATTGCTTTATAGCTCAGGAAGGATGGCCCCGGGCAAAACACAGCTGGGGGCTGAACTTGGCCTGCACTACCTGGGAAATCCCAGGGCCAACACACCCAGTGGACAGCTACAGACCATGTCAGAGCACCACCACCCTGCCCAGCAGCTCCTCCATGGAGAGTGGAGATTGGTGGTAAGTGGTCACAGCCAATCCTTGCAGCTGACTGACCTAAGTAAATCCCTCCCATTGATCTACCAACAGCAACCGAGACTAACCTATAAGAGGGGAGTGTATACTTGGCCCACACGAAGAGTGCACCTCTAGTACCCAGCTTGGGTGATAGGGGAGGCTGTGCCACTGGGCCCTATAGGACGCCTACTGCATTAGACCATGATACCAACAGAGGGAATCATAGCAGTTCTACCTATTACAAAGAAACAAACACAGGGAGGCTGCCTAAACAAGGACACAGACATGGCTCAAATGAAAGAACAGATCAAAACTTCAAAAAAAGAGCTAAACGAAATGGAGATAAGCAATCTGTCAGATGCAGAGTTCAAAACACTAGTTATAAGGATGCTCAAGGAATTTAGTGATGACCTCAGCAGCATAAAAAAGTCAGAAACAAAGTATACACTAATTGAAATAAAGAACAATTTACAGGGAAACAAGAGTAGAGTGAATGAAGCTTAGAATCAAATCAATGATTTGGAACATAAGAAAGCAAAACACAACCAATCCGAACAATGAGAAGAAAAAAGAATCCAAAAAAATAAGGATAATGTAAGCACCATCTGGGACAACTTGAAGAGATCCAATGTTCACATCATAGGGGTGCTAGTAGGAGAGGAGAAAGCAAGAAATCAGAAATCTATTTGAAAAAAAAAAATGAAAGAAAACTTCCCTATTTTAATGAAGGAAATAGACATGCAAGTCTAGGAAGCACAAAGAGTCCCAAACAAGAGAGATGGGAAGAGGCCCACTGCAAGACACATCATAATTAAAATGCCAAAGCTTAAAAGTAAAAAGAAAATCTTAAAAGCAGTGAGAGAAAAGAAATTAGTTAGCTATAGGGGAATCCCTATAGGACTGTCAGATGATTTCTGAAAAGAAACTTTGCAGGCTAGAAGGGATTGGCAAGAAATATTCAAAGTCGTGAAAAGCAGGGACCTACAACCAAGATTGCTCTACCCAGCAAGTATATCATTTAGAATGGAAGGGCAGATAAAGAGCTTCCAAACAAGAAAAAACTAGAGGAGTTCATCATCACCAAACGATTATTATATGAAATATTAAAGGGCCTTATTTAAAAAGTAGAAGATCAAAAGTATGAACAATAAAATGGTAAAAAATACATGCCTATCAACAATTGACTCTAGAGAACAAACTAAGCAAACAAGAAGAACAGAGACAGAATCATGGATACAGAGCATTTTTTGGTTGCCAAATGGGAAGAAAATGTGGGGAAATGGATGAAGAGGTGAGGTTATTATGAAGTGCAAATAGGTAGTTACAGAATAGCCATGGGAGTGTAAAGTACAGTATAAGAAATGGAGTAGCCAAAGAACCTACACGTATGACCCGTGGACATGAACAGTGGTGTGGGGATTGTCTGAGGGAGAGAGCGGTGCTGGGTGGAGGGTGGCAAAGGAGGAGAAATCAGGACAAGTGTAATAGAATAATCAGTAAAATAAAATTTTTAAAAACCATGAGAAAAATACAATTAAAATAAAAACAATTTAAAAATACTGTTTTTCTTCCTAATTTTTCACAGAGAGTTATAATTGAACTTGGCCTTGTGACTTAATTTTATGGAGAAGAAATACAAAAATAGTAATAGCTGTCAAGGTTAGGTGACTTAGTCAAGTCTGCTAAGTATTTGTGTGTCAGAGCACAGCTCTGGAAATTATTCTTGACCCATGACCTTCAGTCTTGAGAAGATGGTTCTTTTCATCTTCTGTCTACATTTCACTTCTTTTCTTGCTTCATGGTGATTGACCAGAAGAGATTGCGATTCTTCAGGGGAAAAGCTTGACCCCAGACTCTGGTGTTCTAATATGACTACTATCTTCCCAGGTTTCAGTGTGGAATAAAGTGAGGCTTTAAGTTAGAAAGTGTGTTTAGAGTTCCTTCCTGTCCCTTCTAGTGTCCTGCCACCACCTTGATTGTATGATGCCTCTGATGTACACACATATCTCAAGAAACAAACAATTTTCAGAGACAATTCAGTCTGAATTCAGATTTAAGAGTAATTTTTTAATGACATCCACATCACTAAGCAGAACCTTGAACATCTGCTGAAGCACCTGCATTTGGGTTAACAAGCTCCCTCACAGTTTACTTTTTTCCTTCGCAGTTTTCTTCAAGAAAATGGTTTATTTGCTTATTTTACTAAAAGGCTTATTCTTGTATTATTTTCAAAACAAAAAGAAAGTTCGCTGCAAAGGAGAACTCATGTGCACTCGTGCATACATTTAATTGCTTGTAATTGAAAGTAACACTTAGTTAAAAAATATTAAGCCCTGGTTGTTGTGGCTCAGTTGGATGAGGATCATTCTGTAACTGAAAAGGTTGCAGGTTTGATTCCGGACCAGGGTGCATACGATCCCCAGTTTGGGCGCATACAGGAGCCAACCAGTTGATGCTTCTCTCTCACATCAGTGAAAAAATAAATGTCCTCAGGAGAGGATTAAAAAAATATATTCAGATTACATAAAGTATTCAATTACAGTAAAAGTTTTATTTCCTCTCACCTATCAAATCTTTGAAATCAGTGGACTCTTCAGTAAAACAAGCCATGTTTATCTGTTTTCCCTTTTTATTAAATTTATTGGGGTGACACTGGTTAACGAAATTCTACAGGTTCAAGTGCACAATTCTATAACACATCTGTGCACTGTATTGTTTGTTCACCACCACCAGTAAACTCACCGTTCATCACCATTTATCCCATCTTTAACCTTCTCCACCTCTCCCAGTCCCCCTCCCGTTAAGTAGTCACCACACTCTTTATCATGTTCATGAGTTTTTTCTCATTGTTTCTTTTTGCTCAATCACACCCCTGCCCCAGCCTAGCCCTGCCCCCCACAGCTGTCAGCATGCTCTCTATGTGTGAATCTGTTTCTGTTTTGCTTTTTGGTTAATTTCATTCATTAGATTCCAAGTATAAGGGTAATCATGTGCTACTTGTCTTTCTCTGACCACTTATTTCACTTAGCATAATGCTCTCCAGGTCTGTCCATGCTGTTGCAAAGGGTAAGATTTCCTTCTTTTTTACAGATGAGTGGTATTTCATTGTATAAAACGTACCACAGCTTTTTATCCACTTATCGACTGATGGACACCTGGGCTGCTTCCAAATCTTGGCTATTGTAAATAACGCTGCAGTGAACATAGGGATGCATATATTCTTTCAAATTAGTTATTCAGGTTTCTTCCTATATATATTCCCCAAAAGGAATCACTGGGTCATAAGGCAGTTCCATTTTTAATTTTTTGAGGAAATTCCATACTGCTTTCCAGTGACTGCACCAGCCTGTGTTTCCATCAACAGTGCACTAGGGTTCCCTTTTCTCCATGTCCTCACCAACACTTGTTTGTTGAGTTATTGATGATAACCATTCTGCCAGATGTGAGGTGATATCTCATTGTGGTTTTAATTTGCATTTCTCTTTGGAGAAGTGTCTGTCCAGGTCCTTTGCCCATTTTTTAATTGGAGTGTTTTTTGTTTTTTTTTCTGGTGAGTTGTACAAGTTCTTTATAAGTTTTGGATATTAACCCCTGATAATTATATCAATGGCAAATATGTTCTCCCATTCAGTGAGTGGGTTGACTTTTCATTTTGTTGATGGTTTTCTTTGCTGTGCAAAAACTTCTTAGTTCGATATAGTCCCATTTGTTTATTTTTTCTTTTATTTTTCCTTTCCCAGGAGATAGAAAAAATATTCATACAAGAAATGTCTGAGATTTTACTGTCTATGTTTTCTTCTACCATTTTTATGGTTTGAAGTCTTAACACCTAAGTCTTTAATTCATTTTGAGTTTATTCTTGTGTGTGCTGTAATAAGGTGGTCTAGTTTCATTTTTTTGCAGGTATCTGTTCAATATTCCCAACACCATGTATTGAATAGACTGTCTTTACCCCATTGTATGTTTTTGCATCCTTTGTTAAATATTAATTGACTATAAAAGTGTGGGTTTATTTCTGGGCTTTCTATTGTGTTCCATTGATCTGTAGTCTTTTTTAATACCACTACCATGGTGTTTTGATTATTGTGGACTTATTGTATAATTTGACATCAGGTGACCTGAGTCCTCCAAATTTGTTCTTTGTCAAGGTTGCTGTGACTATTCAGGGTCTTTTGTAGTTTTATGTGAATTTTTATAGTATTTGTTCTAGGTCTGTGAAATAATGTCATTGGTATCTTGAAAGGAATTGCATTGAATCTATATAGATGGCTTTGGGTGGTATGTACGTTTTAATGTTGTTAATTCTTCCTATTTATGAACATGTTATATGCTTTCACTTTGTATATTTTTCTTTTTTTCTTCAATGTCTTACAATTATCTACGTACAGGTCTTTTCACTCCTTGGTTAAATTTATTCATAAGTATTTTCTTTTTTTTTTTAAAGCAATTATAAATGGGATTGTTTTCTTAGTTTCCCTTTCTGATAGTTCATTGATGGTATATAAAAATGCAACTTATCTCTGGATGTTTACTTTGTATTCTGCTACTTAATGAATTCATTTATCAATTCTAGTAGTTTTTTTGCTGCAGTCTTTAGTCTCTATATACCGGATCATGTCATCTGTAAATAATGACAGTTTTACTTCTGCCTTTCCAATTTGGGTGCCTTTTATTTCTCCTTGTCTGAGTGCTGTGGCTAGTACCATGTCATATAAGAATGGTGAAAGCAAACATCTCTATTTTATTTCCGATCATAAGAGAAACACTTTTAGTTTTTCCCTGTTGAGTATGATGTTGGTTGTGGGTTTGTCATATATGGCCTTTATTACATTGAGGTATGTTATTCTCTCTTACCACTTTGCTGAGAGTTTTTATCATAAATGGCTGCTGGATTTTGTCAAATGCTTTTTCTGCATCTGTTGATGTAATCAGGTGGTTTTTATCCTTTTTTTTTTAAATGTCAAGTATCACGTTTATTTATTTGTGGGTATTATACCAACCTGACATCCCAGGAATGAATCCTACTTTATCACGGTGTATTATCTTTTTAACATATTGCTGCATCTAGGTTGCTAATATTTTGTTGAGGATTTTAGTGTTTTAAGTTCATCAGAGATATTAGCCTATAATTTTCTTTCTTTGTAGCGTCTTTATCTAGCTTTGGGATTAGAATAATGATGGCCTCATAAAATGAGATTGGGAGTCTTCCCTCTTGAATTTTTTTGAAAAGTTTGAGAAGGATAGGCATTAGTTCTTCTTTGAATCTTTGGTAAAATTCATTTGTCAAGCCATTTGGTCCAGAACTTTTGTTTGTTGGTAGTTTTTTTTTTTTTTTATTACTGCTTCAGTTTCATCCATTGTCATTGATCTGTTTAGATTGTCTGATTTTTCTTGATTCAGTTTTGGAATATCGTTTGTTTCTAGAAATGCATCCATATCATCCAGATTGTCCAATTTGTTGCCGTATGGTTCTTACAATTCTTTGTATTTCTTGGGCATCAGTGCTTACTTCTCTTTGTTTTTTAGTTTTATTTGGATCCTCTCTCTTTTTTTCCTAATGAATCTGTTAAAGATTTTAGAATTTTGTGTATATTTTCAAAGAAACAGCTCTTGGTTTCATTGATGTTTTGTAATGATTTTTAGAATGTATATATATTTTTATTTCTGCTCTGATTGTTATTATTTCCTGCCTTCTACATTTTGGATTTTGTTTGTTGTTCTCAAGTTCCTTTAAGTTTTAAGTTAGATTGTTTATTTGAGATTTTTTTCCTGTTTCTTGACATAGGCTTGTAATGCTATGAATTTCCTTCTTAGGATTGTTTTCACTGTGTCCCATAGATTTTGGGTTGTGTTACCATATTCATTTGTTTCCAGGTTTGTTTGTTTGTTTGTTTGTTTGTTTTCTTTCTTGATCTCATTGTTAACCCTTTCATTGTTTAGTGACATGTTATTTAGTTTTTGTGTGTTTTTGAGGTTTTTTTCTTGTGCTTGAGCTCTAGTTTCTTACCACTATAGTCAGAGAAGATGCTTGATATGATTTCAATCTCCCTAAATTTAGACTTGTTTTGTGTTTTAACAAGTAGCCTCTCCTAGAAGATATCCCATGTGCACTGGTAAAGAATGTATGTTCTGCTCCTTTGGGGTGAAATGCTCCAAAAATATCATCCATCTGATCTAGTGTTAAAAATAAAAAATTAAATCCATCTGATGTAGTGTGAAAATTAAATCCATCGGATCTAGTATGTTATTTAAGGCCATCGTTTTCTTTTTGATTTTTCTGTCTGAAATATCTATCCATTTATATCAATTGGGTGTTAAAATCCCCTACTACAGCTGTATTATTGTCATTCTTTCCTTTGATGTCCATCAAGATTTGCTTTACATATGTTGGTGCATCTGTGTTGGGTATATAAATGTTTATAAGGGTTATATCCTCTTGTTAAATTGCTCCCTTTATCATTATGTATAGTGCCCTTTGTGTCTTACTGTAACCCTTGTTTTAAAGTCTATTTTGTCAGCTGTAAGTATTGCTACCCCACCTTTTTTTGAATTTCCATTTGCATGAAACCTCTTTTTCCATGTCTTTAGTTTTAGTCTGTGTGTATCTTTTGTTCTGAGGTGGGCCTCTTAGAAAGAGCATATACTTGTGTATGGGTCTAGTTTTCTTATCCATTCAGCTACCCTATGCCTTTCGATTGGAGCATTCACATTTAAAATGATTATTGATAGGTACATATTTATTGCCATTTTATTCTTTTAACCATGTTCCTGTTTCTCCTCCTCTTCCTCCTCTTTTCATCTTCCTCCCTTTTAACATTTTCTGTAATACTGATTTGGTAGTAACAAACTCTTTTAGCTATTTCTTGTCTGAGAAACTCTTTATTTCTCCGCTTGTTTTAAATAATGCCTTGCTGGGTAAGGTGGTCTTGGTTGTAGGTCCTTGCTTTCCATCACTATGAATGTTTCATACCAGTCTCTTCTGACCTAAAATGTTTCTGTTGAGAAATCAGCTGACAGTCATATGGGAGCTCCTTTGTAGCTAACTGTCTTTCTCTTGCTGCTTTTAGGATTCTCTCTCTGTCTTTAAATTAGGCATTTTAATTATGATGTGTCTTGGTGTGGGCCTCTTTGGGTTCATCTTATTTGGGACTCTCTGTGCCCCTGGAGTTGTATGTCTTATTCTTTCAGCAGGTTAGGGACGTTTTTGGTCATTATTTCTTCAAATAGGCTCTTGATCCCTTGCTCTCTCTCTTTCTCTTCTTTTGGTACCCTTATGATGTAGATGTTGTTACACTTCATGTTATCCCTACGGTTCCTGAAACTACCTCATTTTTTTAAAAAAAGATTTTATTTATTTATTTTTAGAGAGAGGGGAAGGGAGGGAGAAAGAGAGGGAGAAAGCAATGTGGTTGCCTCTCACATGGCCCTCACTGTGGACCTGGCCCGTAATCCAGGCATGTGCCCTGACTGGGAATCGAACCGGGACCCTTTGGTTCCCAGTCCGCACTCAATCCACTGAGCTACACCAGCCGGGCTATCCTCATGTTTTTTAATTCTTTTTTTTCTTTTTCTGTTCTGATTGGGTGTTTTTTTGTACCTTGTCTTCCAAATTGCTGATTTGATTCTCTGCTTTTCCAGCCTACTCTTGATTCCTTCCAGTGTATTCTTCCTTTCTGACTGGTCCTTTTTTATGTTTGTATGTCCTTTTTCATGATGTCGAGCATCCTTATAATCATTACTTTGAACTCTATATCTGATGAATTGCTTGCCTCTATTTCATGTAGGTCTTTTTCTAGAGATACCTCCTTTTTTTTTTTTCCCTCCCATTTTGGCTGCCTCTTTGTTTTTGTTTCAATGTATTAGGTAGAACTGCTGTGACTCCCAGTTTTTGTGGGGTGGCCTTATGTAGTAGGTGTCCTGTGAGGTCCATTCTCCTTGATCACCTGTGCTGGGTCTGAGTTATGTGGGCCCTCCCATTGTAATTGAGTTTTGATTGCTCTTGGCCTATTTGTTTATGGGATGACTCTCAGGCTGGTTGGCTGTAAGGCTCAACCCCAACCACAGCATACAAGTTGCTATGAAGTTGCTGACCATATGAAGTGGAATTCATCTCAACAGGGTTTGGAGCTTGCCGAGATCTCCCTTTGGACACGCTGCTTGTGAAGCTTATTGGATCTTGCTCTGATGTTGTCTGAAGCTGGCTACACTGGTTATGTTGGTTCTTGGCCTCTTGGGAGGGACTCTGGTGCAGGTCAATGCCAGATGCTACCTGTAATGGGCCCTGGGCCAGCTGTTTGGAGCTACAGTCAGTCCACAGTTTGTGGCTAGACCTGGGTGCATTCTGGAAGGACCACATTATTTTATTTTCCCTTATTTTAGGATTGTGGGACATATATTCCCATGTCCATGTTTTTGAATCATCTTGTAATAAAAGTGTGATCCTTTTAAAAGAGATTTTAGTATATTCTTTTCTACATGAGAGCATGAAACTGCCAAAATAATCATTAAAACATATTATTTACTCTTTGTTAGTCTTGGTTATTTTACAAATAAGTATGTAGTACATTGAAATAATCACACATTTTAAAAGTAATTTTTGATTGAATTAAGCCCAGTCATTATCAAGCCCTAACTTGATAAAGTTAGAACAGAATTACTCGTGTAGAATCTTTGTTCTCATACTGAACCTTTTCTAACTGTAAGGACGATGATAGTTTGAATTCAAAATTAAGGAGAATAAGGAGCAACTAGTCACTGCAAGTCATCTCTACTAGTTGGTCTGATGAGTTGGTTATTGCTTACCTATGGCTTCTTAACTTTGCTTGCATATAAGCGAGATGTTCATTCTATGTGGATTGGTTTGTGTATTACAAGGTTTTAATCTGCAGGTTATATTATATCATAAAGTTATTTTATTTTATTTTTTAAGATATTATTTATTTACTTTTAGAGAGAGGAGAAGGGAGGGAGGAAGAGAGGGAGAAAAACAGCAATGTATGGTTGCCTCTCACATGGCCCTCACTGGGGACCTGGCCTGCAACCCAGGCATGTGCCCCGACTGGGAATCGAACCGGGACCCTCTGGTTTCCAACCCGTGCTCAATCCACTGAGCTACACCAGCCAGGGCTTATCATAAAGTGATTTTTAAAATAAGAAAGGAGCCACAGGGAAGAGATGAAAGAGAACAGGATTTAAAGGACCAGAGGAATCAGTATGAATAAATAATATGTAAGAGAATAATAAAAATGAAGAGTTCTCATAGAATCATATAAGTTTATGCTACCTCCTTCACTTATATTTTTAAATCATTCTCGTATTCTCAGTCCTTGAAACAAGATTCTTAAAAATAAAAGGACTTTTGGGTAAAATGATGTGAGTCAGGAAATACTTTACTGAATTTTCTCATAATCCTCTCTCTCTGGTCTGTTTGTCTTTAGTATTTTAATTATAATTATCTGAAGTAATTTTAAGTTTTTATTTAAAACTGTAGGCTCTTGACTCATTGTAGTGTCTTATTGGGTATAGGGAATTAAGTGGAAACTGGAAATAGGAGCTAACAGCAAAGAACTTGGTGAAGAGCAATAAGAATGGTTTGTTCATCCTGCCCAGGTGAATGTATATAATTAAGAGAACTTTCCAGCATCTAAAAGTAATAGGCATAGAAGCTAAACTTAAACCTTAATTCAAGTAGTATTTGTGGTCTACATGTTTATGAATTTTTAATTCTGTAGCACATTGGTATTTTTTCTTAGGAAAAAACATCAACTCTGTAAGGACTTATCACTTGGGAGTTTTTTCTTGAATATACCAGAATTGTGTTTATTTAAAATAAATGATTCCTTAGAGCAGTGGTTTTCTAATTTTAGTAGTGTATCAGAATCATCTAGAGGGATTTTTAAAACATAGTTTGTTGAGAGCTACACTGTATTTCTGATTCAGTAACTCTGGGGAGAGGCCAAAGAGTTTGCATTTTTTTTCCTTCACACGCCATTTAAAAAAATTCAATTACCATTTACATTTAATATTCTATATTAGTTTGAGGTGTACAGCATAATAGTTAGAAAAATCATGTACTTTACAGAGTGGCCCCATTGATATTTCAACTACCCACCTGGTTCCACACATAGTTATTACAGTATTATTGACTGTATTCCCTTATGCTGTAATTTACATCCCTGTGACTATTCTGTAAGTACCAGTTTGTACTTCTCAGTCCCTTCGTCTCTTTGATCCAGTCTCTTAAACCTCCTTCCGTCTTTCAGCTGTCACTCTGTACTCCTTATCTATGAGTCTGTTTCTGTTTTGTTTATTTTGTTCTTTAGATTCCATGTATAAGTGAAATCATATGGTATTTGTCTTTCTCTTACTTATTTCACTTAGCGTAATACCCTCTAGGTCCGTCCATACTGTTACAGAAGGTAAGATTTCATTCTTTTTTATGGCTGAGTAGTATTCCATTGCGTAAATGTACCAAAACTTTTTTATCCACTCCTCTATTAATGGGCACTTGGGCTACTTCCAAATCTTGGCTATTATAAATAATGATGGAGTGAACATAGGGGTGCACATATTCATTCAAATTAGTGTTTCAGACATCTTCGCCAGACTTGGAATCAGTGGGTCATAAGGCAATTCCATTTTTATTTTTCTGAGGAACCTTAACACTCTTTCATAGTGATTGCACCAGTCTGTATCCCCACCAGCAGTGCACTAGAGTTCCCTTTTCTTTCCACCCTTGCTAACACTTGTTGATTTACTGTGATAGCCATTCTGACAGGTGGTATCTCAATGTGGTTTTGATTTGTATTTCTCTGATTATTAGTGATGTTGAGCAAGTTTTCATGTTTATTGGCCATCTGTATGTCTTCTTTGGAGAAGCGTCTGTTCAGGTCTTCTGCCCACTTTTTAATTGGATTGTTTGATTTTTTGTATTAAATTTTATGAGTTCTTCATATACTGTATTTCTCTGTGTATAATGCACACTTTTTGCCCAAATTTTTGAGGGAAAAATAAAGATGCGCATTATAAATGAGTATAATGATTATATACCGTGGGTATAATAATGGGCATAATAATCCCGTATATAATGTGCACAAAAACTGGGTGCACATTATGCGTGGGAGTACATTATGCATGGCAAAATACAGTATTTTGGATGTTAACCTCTTATTGGATTATTGTTTGCAGATATCTTCCCCACTCAGTAGGTTGCTTTTTTGTTTTGTTGATGGTTTTCTTTGCTGCACAAAAGCTTTTTAGTCTGATATAGTCCCATTTGTGATTTTTGATTTGTTGTCTTTCCCCAAGGAGATATTTACCCAAAAAGTATTTCTAAGATTGATGCCAAAGAATTGACTTCCTATTTTTTTCTAGGAGTTTTATGGTTTCCAGGCTTACATTTAAGTCTTTAATCCATTTTGAATTTATTCTTGAATGTGGTATAAGGAGGTAGCCTAGTTTCATATTTTTGCATGTATCTGTCCAGTTTACCCAACAACATTTATTGAATAGACTGTCTTTACCTCATTGTATGTTTTTGTTCTTTGTCTTAAATTAATTGGCCATCTAGGCATGGGTTTATTTCTGGGCTCTCTGCTCTGTTCCATTGATCTATGTGTCTGTTTTTATGCCAGTACCATGCTGTTTTGATTACTGTGGCCTTGAACATTATTTAATATCAGGTAGTGCGATACCTTCCATTTTGTTCTTCTTTTTCAAGACTTCTTTTGCCATTTGGGGTCTTTTGTTGTTTCCATACAAATTTTTGAATTAATTGTTCCAGTTCTGTGAAATATGTCATTGGTATATTAGTAGGAATTGTATTGAATCTATAGATTTTGGGGGGAAGTATGGACATTTTAATGATGTTAATTCTTCCTATCCATGAGCATGGTATATGCTCCTATTTGTTAGTATCTTCTTGGATTCTTTCTTCAAGTCTTATAATTTTGTAAGTACAGGTCTTTTTACTCCTTGGTTAAATTTATTTCTAGGTTTTTTTTTTTTTTAATGCAATTGCCAATGGGATTGTTTTCTTACTTTCCCTTTCTGATAGTTTATTTTTGGTGTATAATGGTGTATAAAAATGCAGCCATTTCCTGAATATTAATTTTGTATCCTGCTACATTACTGCATTAATTTCTCAGTTCTAGTAGTTTTTGTTGGAATCTTTAGGGTTCTCTATATACATTATCATGTCATCTGCAAATAATGACAGTTTTACTTCTTCTTTTCCAATTTGAATGTCTTTGTTTTATTTTCCTGTTTGATTGTTGAAGCTAAGACTTTCAGTAGTACAATATATTGAATAAGCGTGGTGAAAGTGGATGTCCCAATCTTGTTTATGATCTTAAGGGAGATGCTTTTAGTTTTTCCCCATTGACTGTGGGTCTGTCATGTATGACATTTATTGTTGGCTGTGTGTCTGTCATGTATGACATTTATTACATTGAGGTATGTTCCCTCTATTCCTGCTTGCTGGGAGTTCTTATCATAAGTGGATCTGGGTTTTCTGAAATGCTTTTGCTGCATCTATTGATATGATCATGATTTTCATTCTTTATTTTGTTTATGTGGTATATCAAGTTAATTGATTTGCAGATATTATAACAATCTGGTATCCCAGGAATGAATCCCACTTGATCAATGTTGTATGATCTTTTTAATGTATTGCTGGATCTAGTTTGCTAATATTTTGTTGAGAATTTTTGCATCTACGTTCATCAGGGATATTGGCCTATGATTTTTTAATCTTTATAGTGTCTTTTTCTCGTTTTGGAATTATGGTAAAGCTGGCCTTGTAAAGTGAGATTGGGAGTTTTCCCTCCTCTCGAATTTTTTTGAAAATTTTGAGAAGGATAGGTGTTAGTTCTTTATTAAATGTTTGGTAAAATTTATCTACGAAGCCATGTGGTCCAGAATTTCTGTCTTGGGAGTGTTTTTATTACTGCTTCAATTTCATTAGTTGTATCAGTCTATTCAAATTTTCTGTTTCTTCCTGATTCAGTTTTAGAAGATTGTGTTTCTAGAAAGGGAGTTTGCATTTCTAACAAGTTCTCAGGTGATGCTAAAACTTCTTGGTCCTGAAACCATACTTTGAGAGCCACTACAGTACAGTATTGGTCACAGAAATCTGGGACAGAGCCGAAGCTAATTTGTGCTGAGAGAATGCGGAGTTGCTTGTAATGAAAGCAGTTACACCTTTAGGATGAGCACTCACAGTGGTCATTTAATGTAATTATCTTTTATTTATTTTCATAGATTGGAGCATATGATCAACAAATATGGGAAAAATCTGTTGAACAAAGAGAAATCAAGGTACTATGTATATTTCATTTTGTGTATTCTGAAACATAGTTCTGTAAATTGATTATTAACCATATTTTATGTAATATCTTCACATATACTTTTAATGTATAAATTAATATAATTTTATCCAGACTTTTAAATGAAGAAGGTAACCTGTTTTATGATGGCATAGTTCTGTGTCTTTACCTTTGGTTTTCTTTTCTTTGCTTTTTAGCATATTTCTGTTCTTTTAAAATTTAATGTTTAATGATTATTTTTGTCAGCTCTTTTCCACTTTCACTTGTCACCTTATACTTCTAGTTTGCATTTCCTTACTTTTGATGCTGTCATTGCTCTGTACAGTTTATTAAACTGGTAAGTGTTTCAGGACTTTGCCCGCCTGAGTGATCCTGTGCAAATGCTGCTCTTCTTAATTGAGATCTGCTTTTTCGTGCTACTAACAGAATGAGTTGGATGCAAATAGAACTGCTGAAAATTTGGTCATCTTAAAAAAGAACTTAGGAAAATAAAGCATTAATTAAAATGCTTTTGTAGTAGGTAGTGTAGTTTCTTCTTGAACATGTAATCACTTATGCTAAGATATTCTCATAGGCTACCTTGCTAGCATGAAAATTACTTTTTAACTAAATTTATTGTTTCTCAGCAATCACTCTTCCTTAGTAATAAGATTTCTATTTTTCATTTGTATAGGTAATACTAATCAGTGTGGTCCTGCATGAGCTAAGTTTAATCTGGGCCCAGGGAATGTTACTTGAGTTGCTTGACATTTTCTGTTTTGTACAGAAAGGTTTACATTAGATTGAAAACCCTTGTCTCTAGTTACCTTAAAAATCTGTCCCCCAAAAATCTGTGTTTAGAAAACTTAGTCATCTGTAATAAAGAGCAAGATTCTCTGTCATTTCTTAATTTTAATTTTTAAACTATTTTCATGAGGAATTAATTCAGTTAACAGTGTTTCAGCAACTACCTAATATGTGTTAAATATAGGATTAAATCATAGAAGCAAAATAATGAAATAGATTTTAATTTTGTAGACGAGATACCTAATTACAGATGAGACTAATCCAGTTAAGAGAAGGATGTATAGGTCTCTTTGGGGAAGCTCTGGGGGAAGCAACCCTGCAGAGGTTAGAAAAGATTTCACAAAGGAAGTAATTCATGAGCTCAGTTTGAGAGACATTAGGGAGAATGAATAAATTATTCCAGACAGAATGAAGACCATATGAAAATATACATAAAGGAAAGAAGGAACATGACTCCTCAAGGAGCTTGAGTGGTAAGAGGCTGGATAGAGGAGGGAAATTAGAAATGAAAATGTAAGTCACAGCATGAAGGACCTTGACTGCCTTACCCAAGAGTCTAGAAATAATTTGGAAAACAATGGGGAAACAGAAAGATTTTAAAGAGAAAAGATTACCTGATTAAATTCATATTTTTACAACATTACTAAGTGTGATGGCAAATACTAGAAGAGGAGCAGATGAAGAATTCTGTTTTAGAAATATCCAGGTACGTGGGTAACAGATTGAGGAGTCCTCAGTATTTAGAGTGTGTATGTATGTGTTATATACTGTATATTCTACACATTGTGTAGATGCAGCTATAAGAGTGAGTGGATTTACATTTAAGATGAAAGAAGAAAACTGAGAATGGAATAATGGGAAACATCAATATTTAATGGGTATGTAAGGAAGAGGAGATGTAAATGAAGGAGGAAAGAGAAGCAAGAGATTCATGAGACAGTAGTCTGGTGAGTTGAAATAGTCTAGAGTTGGGATGGTCAAGCAAATAAAAAGCAGCAGAGAAGTCTAGTAAGAAGCCGTAAAATCTGGACTTCCGCCAAGATGGCGGCATAGGTGGCCGCACTCGCCGCCCGCACATCCAGAGTGTCTAAACAACGAACGCAGTAGTGAAAAATTAAACAACCAGAATGGACAGAATCGAACTGAAGGGAAGTCCGACACCCAGGAGGTAGGAGAAGACGAACATCCAGGCTGGTAAGTGGGAGCAGAATGAGAGGCAGCTCTCACGGAGGGACTCACACCGCCAGTGCCTGAACAGGGCGTGGCCCCGAACAACAGGTGAATCCTGCAAGCCGGGGATGCTGCCGGAGAGAGGCCAGGGCTGAGCAAGAAGAACCGAGTCTGGCAGAAAAGGCGGTGGGAAACTGGGGAGCGGAGGAGTGACGGGAGCCCGTGGTGATCGGAGGTCGCCATTGCTTCCTCCCAGGCCCCACCCACAGAGGCAACGTCACCCAAAAAGCGACCCAGGTTGCCAGCACCTGCAAGCGGACAAGTGCACCGAGATAAAAAGAATGAAAATGGCCAAAATGAAAGATCAGAACAACTTACAACTAACGGATGACGACATAGTCAACATATCAGATGTGTAGTTTAAAATGCTTGTAATCAAAATGCTAACAAAACTGGAAGATAGGTGGGCGCAAATAATTGAACAGATGAAGAATACGATAAGGATAATGGAGGAAGATTTACAGGGAACCAACAGGAAAAAAAAGGAAGTTGGATCTCAAACCA
>PVJI01021200.1:0-27507 GCA_004026765.1 Micronycteris hirsuta
AGAATAATCTATCCAGCAAAACTTTCATTTAGAATGGAAGGGCAGATAAAGTGCTTCTCAGATAAGGTCAAGTTCAAGGAGTACATCATCATGCAGCCTCTACTATATGAAATGTTAAAAAGTTTCGTATGAGGACTCAGGAGAGAAGGCACCAAGGCCAGATCAGCTACCGGGAAATTTAGATCAGCCACAGCCAAGATGCTTCTGAGGTAAGCAAGCAAAATACAACCATAGAAACAAAACAGAACCAGAGACATTGAAGTTTAGAACATTCTGGCAGTAACCAGAGGGGAAGGGGAATGGGAGAAGGAGGACAAGGGTATTCAGGAACTGCAATGAAGGACACATGGACAAAACCAAGGGGGAGGGGGGAAGCAAGGGAGGGAGGTGGGTTTGCCTGGGTTGGGGTGGGGGGAGGGTAAATGCGGACAACTGTAATTGAACAACAATAAAATAATTTAAAAAAAAAATGTCATGTCTTTTAACTGTGCCAGTATTTTAATTAGAGTATTTTCTTTGTTGATGCTCTGATTACAAAGGTGCATAAGTTTTGAATCATCTATACCTAATTTTATTTTTTCCAGGAGTTATTCAGAAATGTATATATATACAGCTTTCTAGCTAAAACCTTTATCTCATGTTTAGGCTTCTGAGTAAAGAAAGCAGAATAGAACTTGATCTCCAATAATTCACCCCCAATATTTCATAAAATGATCCTCCCTCTCCCTAAACAAAAGGAGAAAAACTCAGCAAAAAAAAAAAAAAAAAAATTACCAGCGGCAAACTGAAAAAAAAAAAAAGAAAACTGATGGAAACTGATAAGATTCCATGACATAACATTTAGAAGAGAATAGAATACTTGGATGTGATCCCCAATCTCACCTCTGTCTTTCCAAAAGCACAATATCAGGGAAAGATGGTAAGTCAAGAAAATCCATGCATCTACCCTCTGTGTAAAAGCAAGTGGACTACAAGGGTGACTATGTGATTTTTAAAAATTCGAGGAAAAACTCTCAAGAATAGGAGGTCCTAGTTACCATCACCAGCAGCAGCTCACTGGAGAATAAACATTAACTGCTCACAAA
Source organism: Micronycteris hirsuta (assembly GCA_004026765.1). Taxonomy (NCBI): domain Eukaryota; kingdom Metazoa; phylum Chordata; class Mammalia; order Chiroptera; family Phyllostomidae; genus Micronycteris; species Micronycteris hirsuta. The sequence continues at coordinate 1,086 of PVJI01021200.1, forward strand.
AATTCTATGTTCAGCAATTTTAAGGAGACCATGCTCTAAACTTAAAGATCCAAAGCAGGAATGCAGTACCCGGGAACAAGATACACCTCTCCGGGGCTAGGGGTCAGGCTGTTACTGAATCTGGGACATGTAGCAAATTCAGGAAGAAAAGAGTTTTTGTTGTCCAACAAAGGTTGCTCAGTTTATAATTTCCCTGTTCACAGAGGGTTGCTTTGAGTGGGAGCTAAATAGAAAACGGTGTACAGAATTTTCTACCTGTATCCAGCTTTTCAGATTTCCTGAACTGAGCTGTCCACGTAAAATATGAAGATAACTAAACACAATAATCATGCAGATGTACAGTCTTATCCTCTCTCCCCAAAAGAAGAAAACCATATGCGTGACAAGGTCTCTCTAAGTTACTCATGTTAGGCCCTGGCTGGTATAGCTCAGCGGATTGAGTGCAGGCTGGGAACCAAAGGGTCCCGGTTCGATTCCCAGTCAGGGCACATGCCTGGGTTGCAGGCCAGGTCCCCAGTGAGGGCCATGTGAGAGGCAACCATACATTGCTGTTTCTCTCCCTTTCTCCCTCCCTTCCCCTCTCTCTAAAAATAAAATAAATCTTAAAAAAAATAAATTACTCATGTTAGAATTGAGTTGTGTAAAGAAAATTTATTTTCTCTGTAACTGCTCTGATCTTCTTCACAAGCATGCACTCAATGGTCGCAGAAGAATCACTACAGTGTTCTGATCTGGTGGTTAGAACAGCTCAGTCTAATGCTCAGCCTCTGTGTTGTAGTTGCCACACGTGTTCCATCTACATGTAGTGAGAACGTCACCAGGTGATGCAATAATTTTTGCTTTCAGCAGTCACATATATTTTAAAGAACTTTTAGGGAAAAAAATAGCCTGTCATATTTACATAGATGTTAACATTTCCGTTGTTCTTTCTTCATTCCTGATGTGACATGTTTCCTTCTTTAGCCTGAAGAATTTTCTTTAGCATTTATTTTAGGGCAGATCTGCTGGTGATACATCCTCTCAGTTTTCATTCATCTGAGAATATCTATCTTGTCTTCATTCCTGATGGATCCTTTTCTGCTAGACATAGAATTCTGGGTTGACATTTCTTTTTCTTTCAGCACTGTCGACATATTGTTCCACTGTCTTCTGGTGTCCATGGCTTCAGATGACAAATCTATAGTCATTCAAATAATTGTTCCCCCTGACTATTTTCAAGATTTGTCTTTATTATTACTTTTTAGAAGTGTGACTATGAAGTAATTGGGTATTTTTTTTGTAAAGAACATATATCTTTTTATCCAAAAATTAAGTCAATCCTCAATTTTGGAATTCTGAAAATGTAGAGTAATGCATCATAAATGGATTTTCCTAATTTCCATTCAGGTGGACCAGCAATTTATGTGAGCAGTGCAGCTGTTAAGCAAATGTTGATTCCACTTGATATTGAGCGAGCTCTTTATACCAACACAAATTACAATAGCATTTGATAGGTTTTATCATTGGTAACAGCCTCACTGTATTTAATGGACATTTAAAACAGATAAGACTTTGTGGTCCATACTTTTGAAGGAGTGTTGGAAGGAAATGTGGATGCTTAGACTTTTGTTTCAAAGATTACAGTACCTAGCAGTGCCCAGCACACATTAGGAACTCAATACTTAATGTTTTGAACTGAAATAATGAAGGTTTCCACACATTTGAAAGACTGACACATACAACTTTACATCAACAACAGAACAAGGACTATGAATGGAAGCTGTTACAAGGTAAATTTGACTCAGTATAAGAAAAACATTTAGCCATTGATAAATCAAATGGACTGCTTTAAAAGTGGAGCAACCTCCAGTTCACCATGGGCACGAACGTGTGGAAGAATATTTGAAGAGCATGTTGTAAGGGAGATTCGTGCATCACAGGCGGTCTCCAATTTCAGACCTGACCTACTCCGAGACTTCAGAAGTCTGTAAACTGGAGAAGGCAAGTGGGTGTCCACATGCCAAGGCTTTTAAAGGCTGAATTAGTAGTTTAATCTTGCTCACTGCCTTCGTTTCCCACTGATAAAATGAGAGGGCTAGTTAAGGTAATCGCTGCTACTTTTCTACTTCTAAGATCTCCTGGTCCCTTAATCTGCTGTATGTGGTGATTTTATAATAGTTGAGTTTCAAATCAATCCAGTGACTACCCACTGTTTGCTGACTGTGTGCTGGGTACCACACAAGGTACTGAGACTCTGGCTTCGCTCAGCCTCTTAGGATTCCAAGCACATAACTAACTGGTTAGTGGGAGGTGTCCTCAACCTGGTTTTCCTACTGCCTGTGAAAAACAGAAACCAATACATCCCAGAATGCACAGTGTCTATGCCCGGAAGCCTTCAGACATTCGCTTTGTGCTGATCGACAAGTTAGTTGTTAGCTTGATGTGCATTTTTTCTTGAAGAAGGCATTCTGACACAAGTGTAAAAAAATCCACAGCAGCCTCTTCAACTGCGTGACTGCATGGATGTGAAGAGCAGCTACATTCACCTAGACAACCATTCAAAGGCACACTGAAAAATTACACCTCGAGGAATAAATGAAAATACGCCTGTTTAAGAAATTGTTGAGAAATGACATGGTAACAGATATAAGCTTCCTGAAATGAGTCAAGTATGTTACCCCCTTATTTTTAATCATCAAACCAACAGTGATTACATACAAAAAGAATCGTCCAGAAGCACTTTCTCAAATGCACTCATATTTTGTTGTAAAGTTAATATGAAATTTCAACTAACTGTCCCAAATTACAATAGTGAAATTTTGTATTTACTCAAGTTTTATGAATAAAGCATGGATTTCCTATTGCTGGATTTCTCCACCATTCCATCTCTGTTCTTATTCACTCTGAGCACTGTTTATTGAATGCAGTCAAGGGGCGGAAAGTAAACAAACCGAGAAGATGCAGGTGTGTGATGTGATGAAATCCGATAGAGCCCACAGTCCCAAAGGAAAATAAACAGGAGCCACTGATTTAAATGTACTTAAATGTTGTCCACAGCCCTAAGGTCACTATCCTTCCTTTTCCTTTTGCCTCTACATATATGAATTTAGGTGACATAGAAACATTTGGTCTTACAGGTTAATTTGGGTAGTTCCTCTGAAACTTACAAGATCTTGCTCATCATAGAACATTCAAAATCCAAAATTCCGTTTAAACAATATCAACAAGCAACATTTGTTAAAACTTGCCGCTTATTATAGGATGCTGACCCATGGAGCTGTTTGCATTACTACTAATTTTTAAAAGGTACAGTTGAGAAAGAAAGCATGGCTTTTAAATGAAATGAAACAAGGCTAACCATTGCATTTATGGTGACTCTAAGATAATCACAGACAATTTAACATAAACTTTTCTGTTGAAAACAAACTTTCCTCAACTTACAATGATCTTCTACTATTTCTTATGGTCCAGCACAACAGTTGTTTTGAAATTGGTCAGAGTCATTTTTACTTGATTTACTGTGACATCTTTGAGTCAATAATCTTTAGCCATAGCGTTCTGAAAAAAATCTATTACCCCTCCATTGGAAAAAAAAAAGTCTTCACATTTTAGATGGTGTCAGGGAGTAGCCCCTGATGTAGCTACTTTTAATTTCATTAATATATTGATTACATGTCCCAAATCACTCTCCCACAGGACACTAGAGGGTGGTGACAAGTATTAATAGAATGTTTTTCTAGGACATCTGTGCACATTTAATATGCTAGGAGACATAAAGGAGTTTAGTGCAAGGCATTTCCTGCACTTATTTAACTGCAGCTTTTCTTTGTTGTCACCTACTAAAGTTCTAAAAACAAGTTTTTAAAATAACAACATTTAGGAAAGATTGAGCTACAAAGATATAGAAAAGCTAACATAGCACCCAAAACTAACATAACACAAATGGTTTGGGGTTCCTCTTTCTCCTAAAGACTCCTCTCAGCATGGGGACACATTCTTCAAAAATACATCTAATTCCCAAATGTCTTTCTCAGTAAAGTGTTTTTTTTTTTTAATTGTTCTTTAAGGAAACTGAGGAGAGGGTTGCATGGCATGGAACACAGAAAAGCCTTCTAAAAATTCAATTCATAATTTTCCCCTTTCCTCCAAACTCTATGCCTCATTGCATCGCTGCAAATCTCTCTCCAACCTACTCTCCGTACTCAGTCCCTCCTCATGATTCCTCTCAGATCGTCTCTCCTTCTAAGTGTTTGCAAGCTCAGAAATGTCTGTCAAGTCATCTACTCTGTTTGCATCCTCGTATATTTCACCTTTCAGCCAAACAGAAGGGAATGTCTTTGGACTCATCCTCTTTCAAGGACCAGGGAGAGGAGATTACAAATGTTTACCCAGCAGAAGCATTCCGTGGGGGAGGGGGGTCAGCTGGGTCCTTTTCTATTTTCTTGTTCTATATTCACCTAGGAAAAATGAAAGTATTCCTCTTATCAGATGCCTCTACCCCTTTCTTCCAGGAAGTAGCCAGATTTTTATGCCAAAGGGATAGTTGTATTTTTAGGGTAAGATGGAAGTAGAGTTTCTTGGATGATAATATTATCTCTTTGAGAATTAGGCCAGTTTGAGGACTTAAAGGGGCACCCATTCCTCAAGACACTGTCTTCATCTGTCAAAAAACTGTGATAGTGTGTAAATTTTGTTAGAACAAGAGACTTCACTGCATCCGCTGAAAAACTGTTGTAATAAATATGTGTATCTATGATGTCAACAATGAGTATGGTGCCTCCTTGGGTCACGCAGTACCCAACCCACAGAGCTACATATGGCGGCCCCAGTTCCAGCCTTGGAAGCTGCGATGGGGGTCTCTGCGCAGTGCCTTTATCAGCAGATGCCTGACGGCAGAATTGGGAATGTAACTAGTGTTTGAGAGGATGTAGTGTAGCAGAGCAGTGATGGTGAAAATGGTGGCTACCGAGGACCAAAGAAGGTCTATACCCTAACTCCAATTTTTTAGAGAAAGCCTCATAATCCAATCCAAAAATAATATGTGGAAGAGGACTGGGAGGAATTTCTTCTGACAGTAAGGCAGAGAAGGATTGACTGAAACAAGTAATCAGTGACCTGCCTGTGCTTTGCCTTCTTAACCTAAGAAAACAGGGAAGGAACCATCTGCCCCTGGCCCTGTATGGGTTCTGCATGCTGCATCCCAGGACGCACAAGTGGTGGCCTTGTTCTGCCACCCGGGGGCTAGAATACTCTAGAGAGGGAAGCTGGTGTAGTAGTACGAGGATAGCCTTTAGAGCCAGACTTCCTGGGTTCAAGTACCGGCTCCGATACTTGGATACTGCCACAAAGAACTTCACAATCTGTGTCTCAATTTCTTCATCTATAAAATGAGGCTCATAATAGAATCTACCTTTATAGGGTCGGTATGAGAAATAAAAATGAGGTTTTTTAGGGAGTATATGAAATACTTAGAACATGTCCTGGCACACAGAATTGTTGGCTCCTATGGTTATAATCCCTGACCACCACTTCCCAACACTTCCATAACCACTGGTAGACTGAACTTCCCAAATAACATTAGGGGTAAGGGTGGGTGAGGTGGGAGAAAGGGAGACTGGGGCAAGGGGAGACACTGCCTCCTGGCAATGTGGTCCCAATGGAACAATGCAGAAAGCATAGGTAGGAGAGAAAGATGCTACCATATGTACTATGAATTGAAGTATTTGAATATTTGGTTCAGCACTTCAGAAATTAGGAGTGGCAGAGCAAATGATTCTACCTAGAAGAGTATAACTATCCTTCATAGAAACCCAAGAACCAATAAGAATGGGAATGGCAGCCAGGTATTTCATCCTGCCCTCTGCAGTAAAGCTGGAAGGGCATCTGCCCAGGACCTCAATGAACAATGGACAAACCAAAGAAAAGTCAGTATCTAGTCTTTCAGCAAAGGTGAGATCTCATTTTAGGATCATCAAAGAGTTAGAACAGCGATAGCTTACTGAAGTGCTTACTAGACACTGTGCGAAGGTCTTCAATTATCTCACTAAATTGACACAACCACCCTTGAAGTTGATGCTCTTATTGTCCAATGTCGCGTGGTTATACGTAGTGGAGAAATTGGTTTAAGATTTACTAACAGAAAGTGATAAAGGCATGGTTTCCTATTTCCTCATGTGTCAAGTCTTTACATTTCTTAACCTACTTCCTATAAACGAAGTTTAAAGTTTTCATTACTATTATAGTTCTTATAAAATGCTATGTTTTTCTTAGTTTTTAAAAAAATTTCTAATTAAGCTGTATTTACTGAAAATTTTCCCAATCCTGTCATGTTTTGCTTTTGCTAGGTTTCCCCCTACTCTGATTTCTTATGAAGCTTGGAGTACAATTTTTTGGGCGATGAGCCAAAGAAAGCACATGCAACTGCGTTCTTTTCCTTCTTCAGACATCTCGGGAAACTGGTGAAGTTTCGTTTAAAAATTTCCTTTCCTAATTACGTTCAGATTTTTGTATTTTTGGTATTTTGCCTGTATAACCTCATTAGGAAAGGGGAATTGAAAATTGAGACAGTCTAAATCAAAGTTTTTTTCTTATATAATTGAGTTATCCTCATATAATTAAGGATAAAAATGAAATTTATTATGCAGATACCTGTATAGTATGCTGTTTTATTAATAAATCTTTTTATTCAGTAGCATTCAGTTTAAGTCCAAAGGATCAATTTTCTGTAAACACGTAAAAACTAATTTTCTACCTCTTACCCAATTGCTTGCGTATAGAATCTCCTGCTGAAATATCAGTTTTATAACAGTAGCCAGCTCTGTTCAGTCCCTAAATTTGGGTTCCTATTTTATTCCTTCTGTTTCCACTTCACCATTATAAAATCTTCCTATTTCTTCATTCATATCACTTTGTTATATATTTCATGCCCATCATCATAGCTATTGCCACCCCCAGGCTTCAGTCGTGGTCTGACATGCCATTACTATCACCCCAGTGACCTCTTAGCCCATCCTCCTGCTTCTACTGTCTCAATTTCTTGTTCACACAGCTACAGGCTTGGTCACCAAACATCAAGAGTGGGCATTCCATAAATGAATAAAATGCAGTGGAAGGGAAGCATTCTATTTAAAATCAATGCAGATCATTTATGTATATGTATATTGGATATCAATGGACCTGAGGTGTAAATGGCCTAAGTGACTGGCTGACTTCAAGTTGTATGCATAATTTGCAGTGGACAGAGTGCTGTAGGAGGGTCCTACATGAATAGGCTGGGGAACAAAGGAATGAGGTGTGGGGCTGGGACCTCAGTCTCCCGGCTTAAAAAAAAGCCTCACCTAAGGGTGTGTTTATTGATTTTAGAGAGAGAGGAATGGAGGGAGAGACTGAGAGAGAACATCAGTTTGAGAAACATCAGTTGGTTGCTTCCCATATGCAACCTGAGCAGGAATAGAACCTGCAACCTTTTGGTACATGGGATGATGCTCTAACCAACTGAGCCACCCGGCCAGGGCTCTACAGCTCGCTCTTCCCTTTCTATTCTGCAGCTTCCTCCTCCCCTTCCTACTAACTCTTTTCCTGGTCTCCTTTTCAGTCCCTTTTTCTAGTTCTTTTACCACTATATTCTTTTTTTCCTCCTTCCTATTCACTTTTTCTCCTTCCCTTTTTCTTCCCCTCAGAGAACAACATGAACGCACCCCTCCCGGGGGACCCACATATGGCTGTGCAGGTTATGTCCAGCTCCAAGTGAGTCTCTGTTGAATGCGACCCATCGAAGCTGAGCAATGCGCAACCTGAACAGCCCTAGGCTGAGCTCTGGCAATACAGTAAATGTTAACTGGTTCAATTACACACAACTTTTTGTTTACCTTGACACATTGCAGACAACGTCAACATAAACAGAACTGAAGGCTTTTGAAAAATGGACAAATACCTCATTCCTACAATATACCACTATCTATCTATTTATTGAACACCAACAGGATGCATGGCAATATTTTATGAGGTTGGGGATACAACAGTGAACAAAATGAACACATATTCCTGAGATGTTACAGAGAATGAGCAAATATATACAATAAAACCGCCAGGGGTGTGTGTTTTCCTGTGTTGGTGTTGAGGGATTGGCATTTCAATGGGATGGTCAGCAAAGGTCTCGCTGAGAAAGTGGCACCTGAGCATCTCCTGATGAGGGTAAAAGAAATGACTGAGTACCTGGGAGGAAAGCACCCCAGGCAGAGCGGACAAGTTCAAAGGCCCCAGGCAAGAGCAAGCCTGTAACCGTGTTTGACTGATTATGCAATGGTCCGTACTTAGTGACACAAAAGTGACTGCAAAAAATATTGATCCATAAGGTGGTGGTACTCTTGACAGCAGATTTCCCTACCTTTTAGCGTTCGCTGCTGCTTCCCTTGAGCCAACCCTGGTATTTTGTTCAATGCCTCAGGAACAACAATAACAACGAAAGTTTTGACCGAGTTGCCAGGGGGATAATGTCAAATTAAGTGCTTCAAAATGCTTTGCTGCACAAATAGCTAGATTGACAGCAACCTTACTTGTTTATGCATTTACTCAAATCACGAAAATTTATCAGGTTGCTACTGTGTGCCAGGGAAAGTACTGTTTCAGGGACAGAGTCTTGAACAAAACAAAAGAATTCTGCTTTGCTGTGGAGCCAGGCAATAAAATAATAATAATAATAATGAAATAATAATAGTACTAAAAAGACAATAAATAGGATTTGTTGATAATATAAAATGGGGAACCAACTGAGTGGACTAGAGGTAAGATATATCCGAGGAGGTGCCCCTTTAAGCCTTCTTGCTTAAGCCATCCAAGACATTAAGGCATTTAAGCTGTGAGAAGGGGTGAGAAGGCTCCAGCCCTGCGAAGAGGTGAGGGAAGAACATCTGGGACACAGAGTTCCTGGACAGGACCAAGCAGGGGATGTAGTGAAAATGCACAGAAGGCCCCAGGGCCTGGAGCTGGCTTCAAGAGGGAGAACCTGATGAGATGAAGTAGAGAAGTGACGGGGCTGGAGCATCGGGAACTTGCAAGACATGGAAAGGGGCCTGGATTTTATTCTTCCTTCAACTGGAAGCCACTGGAGACTCTTCAGCAGAGGAGTAACATGAGCTGAGCTACGTGCTTCAAGATCCCTCTTGCTGCTGGACGAAGACGGGCGTGGAGGGGAGCACCAGTTCAGGCAGATGACCATTTAGGGGGCCATTGTGGTTACCTGGCGAGAAATGCTAGGGGCGTGCAGAGCAGGAAAGCAGACACATAGAGGAGTATGTGGAAGGCAGGGCAGACAGCACTGCCCATGGTTTGAAAGTAGTGGGAGTGAGGAAAAGAGTCAAAAGCAACTCCCAGGTTTCTGAATGGTGTGGTCAGTTACTAAAATGGGTAAAACACGAGATGAAGGGGACAGGTGCGGGGGTTCCCTGTGGATTTCCCCCAGTACTTTCCAGCCACAAGTGTAGGCTGTAGATAGGACTCTTGGGTAATGGAGAAACCACAGACGCTGGGCAGCAACAGCAGCCTGAGACAGCACAGAAGAGAAGTGGGTGTGTGTGTGGAGGGGGTCTGTTTTCTGCTGTCAAGGCCAAAATCCCCACTTAGATTTACCAGGATTTCGCACTATTTGCTCCTCCTGGGGAGTGCAATGGAAGCCCCTCTTATGTGGAAAATGAAGAAGCCGATATTAAGGGATTCCCTCCAACAGGATTCATCTGTTTGCTTAAATCTAAAGAATCACCAAACTGCTCATAGATTGCTGATAGGATATAATAGGCCACAGTACTAAGTACAAACTGCTAAACAGGCTTGCTTTGTGGATGGTTAGAAAATATGAACAGTGACTACCCGGCCTCAATATGATGATAACAGTCCCTTGATCATTATCAGCATCATTATGGGATGGAGTGGTTCTCAGTATTTATTATTTACCATTAACACTGTTACTACATTAAAAAAATTGCTGACTAGAAAATTTTAAAAATTAATTCACTGTTATAATGACTGCAACTCCTCAAAGGATGGCAAAAGTATCTATTTCAGTTGTACAATTACTGATAAAGTATTAAATAATTTTAATAAGTGCATACTGTAATAAAGATTAAACTTCTACATTGAATGTACACTGTGTATATGAATAAGTACATGTTAAAATAATATAAATTAATCTTCTCTAACATTTGTGATGTTGAGATCAAACTAACCATATTTTTCAAGTGTTTCTCAGCACTAAGCATGTTAAGTAGAAATTGAAATCAAAACTCTTATTTTCGTATTATAGGAATATATAAAGCTACTTTAAGATAGGTAATGAAGTAGATTGGATATGTGGCAAATTTTTGCTTTCATCAACAAAATCAAGACACTGCTTAAAAATAATACTCTAAGGACAATGATTCTGAATCTATTTAATGGATTGAAGTTCTAGCCTGCAAATGACTTGGGAGAGAATATGAATTAATGACCATGGAAATCTTGCAAGTATCTGATCTGTGCTTCCTGAATCCAGGGCACTGAGGTGGCCACTAGGGGGCAGTATCTTCAAGAAAGGGTGAGCTATTTTGGAGGAGCCCTGGGTCCACTGGGCCAGTTGGGTCCTGGAGAAAAGGGCGGCTCCTCAGTGGATCAACACTCAAAGAAGGCTAGCCTGACCTATGTTTCACTTTTTAGTTTTTAAAAAAACTTTTTAAATGGATTTTTATTTAGTTTTTAAATAGGTGATTTATTCTATGATTCAAAATTTCAAAAGGACTGATAGTAGCTTTCCAATATACTTTCTTGCTTCTTTTCTTTGACCCAAACAAGTCCATTTCCAAGAAGGTATAGCCACACACTTAGAGGTTGTAGCACATAAATACATGCCCACTTAAGCAAAACTAAATCTAGCTTATCTCATGAACATAAGCAAAAGTTAATTGAGGTTATTTCTTGTGTATGCCTTTAATAATCACACACAGAAAAAGCTTAAGACATCTTTCTAAAATTGGTATGAGATAATCCTTTTAATCAATCCTGCCATCTGGTGATTCTATTAGCCAATCACTGTGGAGGTTAAATGACATCTTCATTTTCTCTTTATAAGCTATCCTGTGACATTATGTCCCTGAGCTTCCTATCAATTTTAAGTTTAAAAGCTCCCAGTTGGAGACTGTTTTTATATGCAGAATAAACTCCTACTACATACTATTTCTTGGCCTGGTGGCTTTAATTTTTCTATTTCTGGATTTTTGGCATAGAGGGTACAGGTTTCTGGAAGGACAATAAAAGGACTAATTGAGTCCCATAAACTGTTTGATGAAGCATTTAATTTAAGGACAAGAGACTTGTGATTGAAGACAGAAAGGAAATGGAGCCAAACATAGATGTGGCAAAGGAAACTAAATTGTATTTTCCAGATTCCCAAAAAGAGGGGTACAACTTTGTGATAATATTAATGGCCTTTGACTGTTTAAGTACCTTCAAATGATTTCTTGGAGCTGGCGGTCCATTTATTTCAAGGCAGTGATGTTTTTCTTTATCTTTAAGAGTGCAATAGAGGCTTTGAAGTAACAAGGTCAAATTCAATCACTTTTGCTCAGACTCTGAAAAAATACTAGGTTTGAGTTTCCAGAGAACATGAAGTCATTTCAGCCACGCTTTACCACCCACAAGTCCTTTTAAAAGACTTTCAGAAGCATCCCGAATTTGCACATTACCTCCTTGACCTTTGAGCAGGAGGTCTGAGCTGGAGCACGTGGTTTCAATTGTCTGATAAGATACATCACTTCAGTCTTGGCCTGGCTGAAGGATAAACCAGCTGGTTTCTATCTCATCTTCTGTAATCATTAGGCATTCAGCAAGCCATGAAAATGTTATCACAGTATTTTACTAACGCAGCTACCAAGTCTTATGAAGAATGGGGGAAAAAAAAAACAACAAAGCAAACAAAATAATACTTCTCTAACAAGATCCCAGACTTTTGGTTCTGAGGGAAACTAAAACTAAAAAAAAAAAAAAAAAAAGGAAGTTTATCTCTTCTGAATAACTGATAACCTTCCTTTCAACAGAAAATGAACATTTTAAAATTTGTTCTTTTGGTCTTAGTAGCTAGAAAGGTCACACTTAAATTTATTGTTTAATTACAGTAACAGAATTCTGTACTCCATTTCTTAGAACAATGATTTCTCCTTCCTCTACATAATTTCCTGTTGTTTAAGTTTTTGAGTTCACTATTATTTAGTCATTTTATTTAATTGTTATTGTATTAAGTTGATCTATTTAATTAAATGTAATTTAATTATTGCAACAAAAAACAAACAAGAGAGCATAAATTGTGACTGTAAACCCAAAACACCAAATTATTAATGATATTGAGATATAAGTCACCTTAGCAGATCCCCTGAATATATCACTTTCCAATTGGACTTACGAGCTGTGTGGGAAATAACCTTAAGTACTTAGAAAACATATTTGCTGCTCTCTAAGATGCAAATACTTGAGAACATAATGAAATTTGATGTTTTTATTAGGTAAGAGCTATTACTATTAGGACTCTTTCAATTGTATGTGATGGAGAATTCAACTCACAGTGATAAGGTTATATATATATATGTAATTGAAAAATACTAGGGTGAACTTGAAGTACAGCTAGATCCAAGGGGTATGCGATGTTACCAGCCTTGCCTCCCTCCCTGCCTCCCTCTCTCTCTCTCCCTGTCTTTCCCTCTTGGTTTATGCTCCTCTTCCTTGACGACTCCACACTCCCTGGTAGTGAGGTTCCTTATGACGGCGCAATGGCTGCCAGCAATGACTATCTTATTGCTGATGACGCATCAACCCCGGCAGGAGAGATTTTTCATTTTTAACAGACCAACAAAGCCCTGCTGTGGAGTCTAGTTGGTGCCAGAGGGTTCACAATATTTTATTGGAAACTGTCGAAGTCACACACCCAACCACGGGCGCAATCCCACTCGAACCACATAAACTAAGAACAGGGGTGTTTTCAAGGGGAAATAACAGTGCTGTATCCGAAGGAGATAGGCAACTCTCACGGATGTCGGCTACAATATTTCACTCAACCAGACCATTTTTTTGGACCTTGTTTTTCCAGGAAATCTGATTGCTGCTTAAATGCTAAGATTGATCAGTGAAGCAGCCGGGAAAGAAAATCCTGGTCTTGATTACTCAGATGAAACTCCCATTAACCCCTGATGAATTTATTAATGAGAACTGTATGGTGACGTTAATGAGTGACATAGAACAAATTTTTCTGCTACCACCAAAGTTGTGCCAATATGTTAGGTTATTCAAATACTTCACCACACATTATGTTACAATCTTGCTAAAATGTTTATATTTTATGGGTTGTGCATAAAATCTCCAGTTTGCATTTAACACACCGTAAGTTTTTATGCATTCTTTTTAGCTATGATCAGTTGTGGGCTCAGATGGAAATTCATACCTACTTGAATCTCCTACTCATCTTAATTATTGCAGATAAACAAGGTATATTAAAGTAAATAATAAGTCTCCTTTAATGACATGTCTTGAATTAAAAATATAAAAAAGAACTGAGCCACAAATACGGGAAAACAAGGACATTGAGTTAGTCACATTATGTGCTTGAAGTTCTTCATGGAGACAGAGAACAAAGTTCCAGAAATGTGTGCACCTCATCCAACTTCACTTAGTGAATATCATTTGTGTGGAAGATGATATCAGTATAAAATGTACAGCCCTTTAGCAATGAAAACGAAAAAGAAAAAGCTCAGTTCAAGGATACAACAAGTCAGCAACAGGCCAAGTCTCCACTAAGCAGAGGAGGCCCTGGGCTCTTTGTCCTGCCAGTCAGCACACACGTCTTGAGTCCTTACTCTGCGCTGGATACTGTGCCAGGTCTAACACATTACAGAAATTCCAGAAGTTTACAGTCTATATAGATAACTCATGGCCAAGAAACAAGTAGTGATAAAAATAACAACAAAAAGTTTATTTCATCGTACAGGTGACCTTTGGGCACAAACAGACCTATGAGTGGATTCTGGTCCTACTGTGTGCTATCAGGGTGGTCTTAAGCAGTTACTCAACCCTTTGAAGTCTCATTTTTCTGATGTGGAGACAGAAATACCTATATTTTAGGGTCAATGGTAATGTTAAATGAGATTATTAGAACAATGTTAGCAAATATCTATAAAACACTTAACACTGGACCAGGCAAGTTTCTAAATGCTTTACCTAAATCAACTCATTTACTCTTCACAAAATCCCAGGAGGTAGATACAACTGTTACCAACCCCATCCTGTACTTGGGGAAACCAAAACACAGAGAAGGCACAACCTTACCTGAAGTGGCAGAGTCACTGGCTCCCTGGCTCCCAAGCCTGTGCTCTTTGTCGCTGACCCAGAGGTGTGTCTCCAGATCACTCCTGAGGGCGGGCTTCCAGCCCAGCTGCAGTGGTTTTAGGGAGCAGGACCCTCTAGCCCTCAGCTTGGCCTAGGGCTCTTTCTGAGGCAGCAAGATCCCTTAGCCAGGATCAGGCCTTTCCTGGGTGGCTTGTATCTGGTGGCTGAGCCACGTTATAAAGGTCACTCAGGACACTCTGACAGGCACATTCTACACACTGCTTTGTCAGGCGGACGGCAGCGTCGTCAGTCTGTGCCACGGCCAGACCTCCTCTGCTCAACCCTGTGTCCAGCCGCTTCTTTTCACAGGTGAAGACCCCTAATCCAATTACATGGCATCTTAAAGCATCCTACACTTCAACATTGAGACTCTGCTCGTGTTACAAATTCCTTTCTTGTCTCTGTATTTCATTTTGGATAGTTTCAATTGCTCTGTCTTCAAGTGCTTGACACTTCTGTGCCGAGTTTTAATGTCAAATGGATGAGCAGTCATCACAGCCTATTAAGTGCTTGGGAACCAGGGCCTCAGACCCCTCAGGGATGAGGGGCTAGACAGGGGTGTCAAACTCATTTTCACCAGCGGCCACATCAGCCTCGCTGTTGCCTTCAAAGGGCCAAATGTAACTTTAGGACTGTATAAATGTAGCTACTCCTTAACTAGGGGCAAGGAGTATGGCGCTGCCGCTGGGTAGAAACAAGGTGGATTCAGCGCTTGGGCCTTGTGTTTGCCACCTGTGGGCTAGGAAATCCCCTCCCCACCTTCGACCCCAGCCAACTGCCTCGTTTAGTAGGTGCTTGCCAAGGTGAGAGGGGGGATGGTGAGTAGTCATTACAACTTTGATTAGAATGGCTGAGGGGCTATAGTTATCCTTTGAACTTTGTTTCCCAGGAAATGAGCCCAACCAGAACCCATTCCCAGGTGGAAAAAACTTACTATAAGAAGAAAATGGATCCAAGCAGTACAAGAGGTGAACAACGGTTGATGCCGTGGTTCTCCAAAGAGACCCTTCCTCAGGGCCAAAGAACCATCCCCACCTGATATGAATATTGGGGGCCAATGCCTCGCAGCTGTGTTCCTGATCGAGCATCGCCCCAGCCTCAGGGAACTGCCCCGCCTGAGATTATTCTTGTTCCCAGAGGGTGTCCTACAGCCTGCGACTGGCTGATGGGAGGGTGCAGCCTGGCCCCCTGGCCTCCACACACGGTATCTCTGAAGAGCCGTCCTGTCAGGAGCACAGCTGAGCTGGGGAGAGTCCTGCCTCTGCCACCACTTACCTTGTTGACCTTGTAATAATTAATACTCACTATAGTTATGTTGATTACATGGGTAATGGCCTAATACCTATAGAATTTGACACATAGTATATATGCACTAAATAGTAGTCATTTTTATTATTAAATGACAAGAGTGTGTTTGATTATCTTCACCTGGCAAAATTAACTAGTGATTTTGACTAACCAACCACTCACTTAGTAGCATTAGAACAATAAATACCTGAGTTGTTTGACTTCTGAAATGATTTCAGGAGCCCGTAGCACACAACCCCTACACATCCTGGCCCAGGCTGGGGCCAATCACCCACCAAGCAGAACACGGTACTAGCCAATGCCAGATACTGAGTATAATTGCAATCCTTTTGCATTTACTTTTATACCTAAAATGATAAATTATATCACTTGTTCAGTTTTTTTCAAGTAGTCTTTAAATGGGCCTTTGTTTTCTGATGTATAAAGTCTGTTCTTCTTGATCCAGAAAACTAGATTCTACTTAGATCTGCGTCAGTGACATTTCCTAGATTAAAAATTTCATTTTTCTTCAATTTGCCTAATATGAAAACAATGTAGAAAGGCACAGGCAAATATTTCATTATGTTGTCTGCATGAGAAAAAGTTCCCTTACTATTTAAATATGTTCACACTATTTGATATTTCACTGACTGTTGTTCAATAATTTCATAGTTAAGCATTTTTATGTTTTTCTTACCATAGAATCAAAATACCTGATTTTTTAACAGATGTTTTTTTCCATCTTTATCTGAATCCCAGTCACTGGGTTGGAAATGTCTTAAAAGAGTAGTTCACAGTCGGCCAGGAGATGCAGCGGATTTCATGTTTTCCGTGCATGCGGGAGCTCCAACTTTTTGAAATAGAGGGATTATGGTACAGGTCTGCTCAGGATTTGGGTCTTTGAGTCAAAATTGTATCTGACTGCTTTGATTGCTAATTCTTCAGGAAAGATTCATGTGTTCCTGAAGTCACTTACTCTTGTTGGGCATGGATTTACCAACAAAAGTCTGTGTTCTTTATTTTAATTCTCACAGATGTTTTATGTCTTCTGTTTTGAGTTTATTTTTCTTAAAAAGCTACTCACCTATCAAGAAAACTATTACCTTTCCAAGAAAGATTAGGGGAGAAAGAGTGGGGGGGAAAGGCTGACTGAAAATAAAAACAAATATAAAGATCATTCTAAATTAGTCTAGTCTCACAAATATATAAAGTCAAAACTATACCAATTGAGTAAGAATATAAGAACACATGCGTACAAGAACACTCACAAGATTCATGCTTGGAATGTCACGCTTGTTTATTTGGGTTTACTTAATGGGAAAATATCACTTGGGGAAGAACCCACAGAGGACAGAATGCGCGGCAGAGTAATAGCCCTGAAGGAGGACTCACCTGGTAGGCAAGGCGGCAACAGGCTTACTTTGTGCTCTTTGAAATTGGGTAGTAAGATTCCCCCAAAGCAGTTAAGGCCTTATTTGGCTGACAAACACTTTCGCAGACTAAGCTTCCATCTCTCTTATTGTGCATGCACCTTATTTCACAAGTAGATTAGCTAAAGCTCACTTTACTCAGAGGAGTCGGCTTTCAGCAAGCCATAATTCAATTCAACAGTCATGTATTAATTTAATAGAGACCAGGCACTATGTGAGGTGCTTCCACACACTTTATCTAATTTAATCCTCTTGTTACTCCCTCTCATAATTTTACCCTCATGCCCTCAGTCTGACACAGAAAAAAAAGAAGGAATCTGTGGGGTGAACAATTAGGCGATTGCATCTTTTTAAGGATTCCTTTGCCCAAGAATTTCTAAGCCAAATGAAGAGGGACAGGGATTTACATCATGGGAGATGTCATGTGTGTCAGACTATACAAAGCAGACACTAACTTTGTGTCATTTAGTCCTTTCAATGACCATGTGAAGTGAACCTGGGCATTTCTACCCCAAAGCTGAAGAAGTTTAGGTCTCAGGTGCACTGGCCTGCTCAAGGCCCTGGGAGGTGCCTTAGCAATGGTCATGGGTCACAAATCTTCTGATGTTTGTCGTATTTGTCAATTGCTGTTTTCTAAAATTAGTAATTAGTTTGATTGGTTTTCTCATTCTACATAAACATTTATTTTAATTCCTAATTTTACATTCATATCTCATATTCTTTTTCTTAAAAAAGACCTTCAAAATTGTAAAAGGTAAAGGCCCTAGAAAATCCAAATCTGTCTCTGGAAGTATTATCCCCATTTTTAGAAATAAAGAAACATAGGTTTGGACATGTTCAGTAACTTGCCTTTGTCACAGACCATGACTTTGAACTCTACTTTCCTGACCTCAAGATAATACTTTTGTTTGCTGATTTATTTTGGTACTTTCAAAGACTTTTTTTTTTTTTTTTTTTTAGCACAAGTGACACACAGGCATACTTGCATTAAAAGATGCAAGAAAAAAAGAAGGATATAAAGCAAACTAAAAATGTCCCTCTCACTGCCCCTCTTCAGACTACCTACCCCCACTCTCTTCCCAGAAGTGTGTTAGTTATTTAATCTGTACATTGTCCAAGATGCTGAAGACATAGAGGAGAGGGGTTCTGTCAGGTAATCTGGATCTACCTAGAGAACAAATCAGAGCTACAGGCCTCTGTGCACACACAGTCTAAGGCCACGCTTATGAGGGGATATAAAACACTCAAGAAAACTAATTTAGAGAGATGATGAAAGCCAGTGAAGAGGAAATCTTAGCTTCCTGATATCAAAACAGAATTGTTTTAAATGGGGGGGCGGGTTGTGGGGAATGGATATTCTAGATAGCCTCTCAGCTTTTCCTTTGAATTCTTAAGTCATTTTCCATGACTGCCTAGGATGACGCACCTGTTAGAACGCACTTCATGTGCTCTGCTCGTTCCCACATGTGCGTAGGCCAAATCTGGGAACTGCTGCACGTGCGTCTCTCTGTTTAGTGTCAGAAAGGGATGGAACTAGTTTGTTCGTTTTTTAATCTCATATGACAGTCCAATCTTTCTATCATTTATTGAATAATTCACTCTTTCTTCACGTATTTAATGACACTTGGTTTTAAAGTAATAAAGTGAAATGATTTTCTCATTCTTTAAATGTTATTTAATTTGCATTAGAATATTCTTCTGGTTCATAAGCATGGATTATTTGGAAGTAGGTTCTCTATTTTCCATATGTTAATACACAACCATAGAGATCTTTTTTTCAGAGACACACCTAAAATGTGAAGGTATAAGAGGACCCTGACCGAAAGAAAGCAGACATAGCTATATTAACTGACTTAAAGGCAGAGTATTATTGGATAAGTTAATGTAATAATTTACCCGGAGATATAACAGTCCTAAGTTATTCCATCTTTTTCTTTTGGTCCTTATATTTTAGTTTGTCTCTTTAAAAAAAAAACAACAAAATACAGTAGTGTTTTTGAAAAATTCCATCTGTGACTCCACTGCCTTTTGTCAAATAAAAATAATCCCTCTATAATCAATGGAATTGCTAATATATTTAAATTTATTCCTATTCTCTTATTTGTATTTTCTATTTACTGTAGCTTTGGTGGATTTTTCTCTTTTTTGTTTTTATTTCTTTTCTGCCTTCCATTGAATTATTAAAACATTTGTGGTTCCCTTTTATTCCTCTCTACTGGTCTCAGAGTTATACATGCTATTTTTATTATCCCAATGGATATGACTATTATTTTTTTGCAGTCAATGCTTAGACTTACACCTTTTCTTTTATGCTATTAGTTCTTTTATTTGGGTTTATTTTTCTTCTGGCTAAAGTGTATCCTTTCAGAGTGAACTCATTGAGGGTCTATGGATAACAGGCTCCCATACCTAAAATATAATTTAGTGGTATGTATTCTATTTTAGGTTGACAGAATGCTACCAGCATTATTACTGTTTTTTTGTATGACATTCACCTTTTCTCTGTATATAGCCTTTAACTTTTTCTCTTTATCCTTAATGTTCTTTATTTTGTATACACTGTCTCTGGTTGTGAGTTTTTATTCTTTATCATTCTTTACAATCAATGTATTCTTTCAATCTAAGGACGTCTACCTATATTTAATTTTAGAAAATGCTTAGCCATTTAGCTTATTGACTATTACCTGTCTCATTCTATCTATTCTCTGAGTGGTTTATGATTTATTTAATGATCTCTTTACAAAATTTGCTTCATCCTTATCAAACCAACTGACACAGGCTTGGGCTGGGAGCCAGAGATAGACAGGGGGCTGATGAGGTTGGTCCTCAAGTGCAGGCAGGAGAAATGGGAATTAAAGTCAGCATTAGATGTTTTCTGGCTGCAAAGCCTTAATCTACTCATGGGTGTTCTATAAAAGGGCAACAGATTCCCATGACTGCTTCTTGGACTCTGGCTTCATCGTGGATTACATATGAGATTCCAATATCTCCTATACAATGTACTCTGCTCTCTGTGGTGAATCCCCTGGTCACAGGGCGGCAGCATAGTTAGGAGGGCAGGTTAAATTCCCATGAGTCATCCAGGGCAGGTAAAAAGCAGAGTGTAAATTGCATGGACAGTTATTAGTTTATCACCCCTGTGAAGTCTCTTAAGTGTTACTCTTTCATCTTCCAGTACCAGCAAGTACTATGTATATTCCAGGAGAAGAGCCATATACATCTCCTGCTCAACCCTACCCTTCTCATTGTTAATTATTCATCATTGTGTTCCTGATACTCTGGAAGGCATCTCTGAAATCTGGTTGGAGTCCCATAGTCTGCTTAAGTACTGACTTCTAGCCAGGATATCAGTGGCATGAAGGAATCAAGTAAGTTGTGGGAGTAGAAACAATAATGACAATGGTATAGGGTGTGCCATGCAGAGAAAAAAAATGTGGATATACCACAATTCTATGCTTTGACTTACTGGGCTATTGGTAGAATGTTTAGCAGCAAACATTGAATTTAAGAGCTTAATGTTCTGTTTCACTGACACCCTGTAATGGTGACTATAGAATTGAAAATATTTCTGTTGAGACTTCCAGATCCTGGAGAATAATTGAGAGCTGTGGCTAAGTACTCAGTACTCAATGGAAGTTGAAGATTATATTAATAAATTGGCTGGAAGTTACTGGTATTTTGTCAACATGAAGACATAGGTAAGAGACAAAAGTTAAGGATGTCAAGGGTATTTGAGTTTGAAGGGAAATACAATAATCTTTGAGGAAGCTGGAAATGGTCTCACATAGTTGCATAACAGTGTGCTGTTACCACTACAGGACCACCAGAGATAGCTGAAGCCCCTACTCAGGTTTTTGAATGGACTGTAGCAGCAAGCTGCATGGTTCCACTGCATAGTGCACAAAGTAAACACGGTATTTCCACCCGGAATGCACATCTCCAGTCCTTCTGGCAATCTAAGTGGAACACATTTCCTCTTCCTATTGCCTCCCACGAATCCTTCAGGGCTCATTTGAAATGCACCTTCCTTAAAGTAGCAGTTTCTGACTCCTTCCTCCCCCACATCAACCCAAAGTGTGTTTCCCTTGCTGTGTGAACTACAATTACTCTCTACTTCTATTACTTTTGAAATGTTTCTTATTCTTGTAATCATCTGCTCCACTTCCGACCTTTCTACTAGACTATAAGCTCCAGGAAGGCAAGGGCACTATCATTTACCAGGAAGAACGAGTTTTACAATAATGATTATAATTGACCAAAGGAGAGAATGAACATGTGGTCACCACAGCCCCTGCATATCCCTAAAACCCAAAAAGAGATTTTTTGTGTCTTGCCCTTAAAGAAACATCTCAGTTTGCTGGTAGTGTTGAATAGCTTCAAGACATTCAAGCACAGGATCTCTTAGTACAATATATGTCAACTTCTAGTTTTCTGGTTTCTGGAAGGAAATCTTCCCATTTGGTGATATGGGATACTAAACTTAAAGAACTCTAAAATAATGACCTTGAACAGACATCACAAAATAAGAATATGTCTGTTAATAGCACTTGAAATCATTATTTATGAAGGGAATTAAAATTAAAATCATATGCGATAACAGTACACACCCACTAGAAGGGCTAAAATTTTAAAAGACTAACAGCAACAAATATTGGCAAGAGAAAGGAGCAATCAGAACTCTCAGTCCTTGCTAGTTGAAGTAAAAATATGATAAAATAACTCTGGAAAATACTTTGGCATTTTCTAATAATTATAACCATATAACTCAATAATTCCACTCATAAACCCAAGAGAAATAAAAGCATATATGCACAGAAAGACTTATATAGGAATTTCCATAGAAGAGCTTCATTTATAATAATAAAAAATTGCAAACAGCCCAGGTATCCATCAATAGCTGAGCGGCTAAACAAGTGATGGTATATTCACAAAATCAAATACTAAGCAATAGTGAAAAGGAATAAGCTATTGGTAAACAAAAACATGGATGAACCTCAAAAATATTATATTGACAAAAGAAACTCAAGTGAGTACATTATGCATACCTTTACTTATATAGAAACGGGTGTAAAATTTGTCTCTGGGCTGGGGCATTGACTTAAGAGTAAAAAAGAACTTTATAGAATGATGGAAATGAATACCTTCAGATTAGCAATGAAACAGATTAGAGAGATTCACCACCTGCTTGTAAACAACTGAATTTCCAGGTCTGTTCTAGCTCAATAGACTGTAGTGGTCAAAGTGTCCTATCAAGGTCAAATCACGTGTGGATTATGGCAATCTTCAAATCTATAAGGTACTCTTTGGAGCAAATTATTCCCGTTTCCCATGGGGCTAGTTTACCTCGGTTGGGATGGCACTACTAGAAAATGTGGGTGACCGTGTACAATGCACTGAGCCGGGGAGAAAGGTCTCAGGCCAACTTGGTCTGTGGTTAGCTCAAGTAGAATGAAGTTACTGAAACGCCACAGTGGCCTCTAGGAATCAAACAAGTTCTTTCACCCGATTTAGGAAAAAGACTGTCATGGAAGAGTGGCAGGAAGGTGGGGAATAAACACCAGAGATGTATGGGGTACTCCCTGAGTAAAGTAGGAATGGTCTGAAGTACGTCCTCAGTAGTGGGTAGAGAACAAGAAAGGATTTAAAGTGAAAGGCTACTAATGTAGAGTGGGGAAACACTGAAGATAAGAGGTTTGGGAAGCAGAGGGAGAGATCGCCTGGCTCACAGTGGAGACCCCTGCAGGGGAGCTCGTGTGGGAGCCTAGCACTGTTCGGGACGCTTGGGGTGCTGTGGACACTGGCAGGAAGTCGTTCTGACAGAACGTGTTCTTCTTTCAACCTGAGATTGCGTCATGCGGACGTAGCCACTGTCTGTGTTTTGTGCACACTTCAAAGTACTGTTTTAAAGGAAAAGAATTATAAACGCTAGAAACTTCCCTTTGAAAAATAAGTTAAAAGTAATTTAAATTAAAATACACTGATTAAAATAGCCCCGTTTCAGATTTTGAGACATGCCATTTCTTTCTGATTATTATCTCTCAGTTACTTAATATGAACCACCCCGAGATCAAGAGAATCAGGCAGAAGTTTTATGATAAAACTCAGGAGCTACTCACAAATGGCCCAAAACAGCCTCACAGATAGCCTCCTGAAGACATTTAATAAGTCTGTCATAATCAGCACATGATCCTCAAGAAATGAGAATAAGAAACAGCTGCTTTGTAGCAAATCCTAACTATAGTAGGGATTAATTCTTAATTTATGTCACATTTAGTCAGTTTCCATTTGGGAGAACAGGGAAAATCTTTGCCAGGCTAAGGGCAATTATGTATTTGTCAAAACAGATGAAACATAAAATGTTAATTTTGTTTTTCTCTACGATAAATATTTCTGTGGAACCTGGAATCTTTTAATGTTGGAATAATCAGTGAAGAAAAACCTAACAGTTCTTATTGTGCATGGCCTTTGCTGCTCCACTTTACTGTTTTAAATCTGGTCTTAACTAACCTGGAAAATTCTTTGGTGTTGATGGTGAATCTCTCTCTCTACTTCCCTCCTTTATTTGTCTCTATAATATATTCATATTTTATAGTCAAACATAATGTTATCAATGGGGTTTCTACTCATGTGTATGACCATTTCTGAGGATAAGAAAACTGTAATTGAGACTCATACTTTTGGGTTCTAAGGACCTGAGTTTGAATCCCAACTCCACCAGTTATAAACCATGAACTTTTCAAGTTTAAATTTTTTTTCTGTGTCAGTTATTTCACTTCTAAAGTGAGAATTGTAAGTGTATTTTCTTCACGTGGTTGCAATGAGAGAATTTGTGCAAAGAACAGTATTAACACATGGTAAGTGCTAAATACGTGATAGCTATGGTGATGCTGGTCATAATGCTGAATGCTCTAGAGGTGCTTTTATACTTTGATTACATAGGAGTCACTTGGGAGCAGGTGTAAAACGAATCCTGATTCAGCAGGGCTAGCAACGGGCCTGAGAGCCTGCCTGCCCAACACCTTCCCAGGGGATGCCCGTGCTGGTGAACCACTCTTTGAAATGCAGGCACCTTTTTCTCTTACTGGAGGCAATCTGATCTATTTTCCAATTTATTGTCAGTCATATGTTACTTTGCTTCCCACTTCTTGACTATGAAATTTAGTGAGCTTCTATCTTCCAAATGACCAGAACCACTAGGAGAGAAGTCAAGTGTTTTCAATTGCCCAGATGTTTGGTTAGACCATGCCAAACATAGGGATGTCATGGAGAGCAAGTATGTATAATACTGGCTATTCATTCTTTAATCTTTGAGTCAGATATGTTTGTTCTTACATAGGACAGGCTGAGGACTAGACAAGTTTCCCCCTATTTATCTGGCCTGCAGATGCCTCATTTACTTGCTCACAGGTCTAGGTTTATAGTTAGCAGTTTGTCCCCTCTGTACCTTCACCAATGATCCAAGATTTCAAAAAGGCTTCTGAGCCAGCTCTAGAACTTTTGCCTCTGCTTAAACCAGAGATGTGTAGATCTTACTGTCTCCTGACTGTCCCGTAGGCTGTATCAGGCCTTTGTAGCCCGCCCCCTGCTGGGCCCAACTACTTATAGCAAGCGGAAAGAGGAAATCAGGGTAAATGTGAGTCAGCCTCCTAGTCTCCTCCTGGCCTCTGTCTGAAGGTGTATGCTCTGTACCCAAATTCTCCACTTCTGCTCTTGCCTATCTTGACCACAACATTCTAATTCAAAAAGCTACAGTTTGCTGTTTATCACCGAAGACTCTAAACCTTCTCCAGCCTCCTTCTTGACCTCCCACTTCCAGATACTCAGTAGAGCTTTGAACCCTGATACCAGTGTAGACGGCTATCCTGTTATGTCCTGATTCCACACTTGTCCAACTAGAGTTACTGAAAGATCAGTATGTCCAATGTCGGAGATCCATGGGGGTCTAAAGTGTATTTTCTCTCTGAAGACATCACCTGATTTTCAGCATTTGTGGGTGGTCAGGCGCAGAGCCATAGATCCTACCCTGTGCCCACAGCAATTTAAACAATTTTATTTTATTTTATTTTTTTATTTTTTTAAAGATTTTATTTATTTATTTTTAGAGAGAGGAGAAGGGAGGGAGACAGAGAAGGAGAGAAACAGCAATGTATGGTTGCCTCTCACATGGCCCTCACTGGGGACCTGGCCTGCAACCCAGGCATGTGCCCTGACCAGGAATCGAACCGGGACCGTCTCGTTCCCAGCCCGCGCTCAATCCACTGCGCTACACCAGCCAGGGCGCCCGCAGCAATTTAATATTGTAAATTCCACCAGGGAAGGCATCCTTTCCCTTCTGGAGTCTGTAGCTGATAGATTGGTGAGGGAGAATGAATGGACAGACACTGAGAGAACATTTTCTCATCCATGTTTAGAGACACTATAGTGTAGTCAATGGAAAGAGTAGGAAGCCTGGCTTCAGATCAGGATTTGAATTTCAGCTTAATTTTTTCCTCTCTGTGAGAGCTGATACAAGTTATTATGTGCACACACACACAGCAATGGACAGTATTCAAAGTAAAGAGCTGATACTTGAGAATCATTCAATAATGGCCAATTAGTTCATCTTTATAAACTCACATATTTAAATGTACTTGAAATGTTTCAATCCAATTGCAATTATTATCCTTTTTAACCTCACCCATTTTTTAAAAAGGTTTTATTTATTTATTTTTAGAGAGAGGGGAAAGGAAGGAGAAAGAGAGGGAGAAAAACATCCATGTGTGATTGGCTTTCTCATGTCCCTTACTGGGGACCTGGCCCGCAACCCAGGCATGTGCCCTGATTGGCAATTGAACAGGCAACCCTTTGGTTCACAGGCTGGCACCCAATCCACTGAGCCACACCAGCCAGGGCTACCCTCACCCATTTTTAACTTGTAGGTGACTCTTTGAGTTATTCCTGTATTATTTGACATGACTTAGTCTTCTTTTACATCTTCATTGCAATGTAGTATGATAAACTGATCCAGATCAGTGCAATTCTTTGCAAGAACTAAATTTTTTTTTTGAAATCTACAAGGAGCTCTGGTTCATCTTAGTGGAAAATTGTATTTGATGGTTAATAATCTGTAGAGACTAGGAGTTCTAATTGATAATGTGCTGGTCATTATTTCTAGCTCTTTTCAGCAAAGATAAAAAAAACTATTTTAAATAGAATTCATCATAAGTTTAAATTGATACTTCCAAATTTAAATCGAACAGTGCAGAATTTTTGTTTATCTCTTTGATCTTAAATCTGAATCTCCTTTCCCATGCTCAGAATCTGAGTTTTAATGATTCAGAATAATAGAA
>PVJI01021201.1:0-27506 GCA_004026765.1 Micronycteris hirsuta
TAAATGAAAACTTTGCTGGATAGAGTATTCTTGGATGTAAGTCCTTGCCTTTCATGACTTGGAATACTTCTGTCCAGCCCCTTCTTGCCTGTAAGGTCTCTTTTGAGAAATTAGCTGACAGTCTTATGGGAATTCCTTTGTAGGTAACTGTCTCCTTTTCTCTGGCTGCTTCTAGGATCCTTTCCTTATTTTTGATCTTGGGAAATGTAATTATGATGTGTCTTGGTGTGTTCCTCTTTGGGTCCAACCTCTTTGGGACTCTCTCAGCTTCCTGGACTTCCCGAAAGTCTATTTCCTTTACCAGCTTCGGGAAATTCTCCATCATTATGTGTTCAAATAAGTTTTCAATTCCTTGGATTTCTTCTTCTCCTTCTGGCAGCCCTATGATCCATATGTTGGGCCGTTTACAGATGTCCTGGAGATTTCTGAGCCCCTCCTCCGTTTTTTGAATTCTTATTTCTTCATTCTTTTCTGGTTGGATGTTTTTTTCTTTCTGCTGGTCCACTCTGTTGATTTGAGTCTCAGTTTCCTTCCTATCCCTATTGGTTCCCTGCAGATCTCTCCTCATTTGTTCAAGCAATTTTGATAATTTTTCGTCGAATTCTGTGAGCATCCTGATTACTAGGGTTTTAAACTGTGCATCTGATAGGTTGGCTATCTCTTGTTCGGTTAGTTCTGGAGCTTTGATCTGTTCCTTTCTTTGGGCCATGTTTTTCCCCTCGGTGAGCCTGTTACTGTGGGGAGGGTGGAGCCTTGGAGTTCACCTGGGCAGGGAAACTCACGGTCGCTGTGTTGTGCCGTAGCCTGTAGGGGCGGGACCTGAGAGCACAATGGCGCCTGCTCCGCTCTCCGCACCCACACCGCCTCCTGCAAGCAATTCAAGTCCCTCTGTGCTGACTCCGGGGGTCGCTTCGGGGTCGGTGGACGGGCTGCACAGCTCCAATCCCCCGCGGGTCTCCCCAATGAACTCTCCTGTGAGGCTGGTAGTTCCTCCTGCTGCGGACTCCAGCCCCACAGGTGCTCTCAATCTGCGCCGATGGGTTGTGCCCTGCTTTCTCTCCCAGTCCATCTGCCCTCGCTTAGGTCAGGCACTCCTGTCTCA
The DNA here is from genome assembly GCA_004026765.1 of Micronycteris hirsuta. NCBI lineage: Eukaryota > Metazoa > Chordata > Mammalia > Chiroptera > Phyllostomidae > Micronycteris > Micronycteris hirsuta. Next base: position 1,103 of record PVJI01021201.1, read on the forward strand.
GTGTGGTGCAGCCCTGCGGGAACCGCCCCTCCAACCGCAGTCCTGCTGTCTGCTCACCAGCTCGCCGCGGGGTCGCCCAGCACTCTCCCTCCGCCCTGGTCCTCCCGGCTCACCAGACTGGATGAATGTATCTTCTTTAATTCCTTGGTTGTCGGACTTCCTCTCAATTCGATTTTCTGTCAGATGTGGCTGTTTTTGGTTGGGTAGATTTCTTGTTTTTTCCTTGTTTGGTTGTGCGAGGAGGCATGGCACATTCACCTATGCCGCCATCTTGCTGGAAGTCTCCCCAAAGTGATGGTATTTGGAGGTATTTGGGAAGTGCTGACGTTATGAGGGTGGAACCCTCATGAATGGGATTAATGCCTTTCAAGAGACTGAAGAAAAATCCTTAGCCCTTTGCACAATGTGAGGATGTGATGAGATAGGCAACTCAAAGGGGGCACCTAACCACAGTGGTACCCTGACCGCAGACTTCCAGGCTCCAGACTGGTGAGCAATGCATCTCTCTCTGCAGTTCACAAGCTCCCCAGGGGTGTTTTGTTGTAGCATCCCGGACAGAGGACACTACCCACCATGTGGAAACAAAATTAATTTCAGAAAGACTGTGATACCACCTACTGCCCTAGAGGGTGGGTACTTACCGCAGTTCCTAGAATTCCTAGTTTTGTAGGTGAAGCTGGACTTCCTTTGTGAGAGAAAGATGATTTCACTACCACGGATAGAAAAACCCTTGAGAAGGGTGAAAAATCTGTCCTATGCATGGCAAATATAGTATCAATCCCCCGTATTATGCAAGTTCATCTTAAAACCAGATCCCTGAGGCTTTAGTTACCATCCTACTCATCCCTCCCAGGGAGGGTTTTGAGAGACTAGAAACAGCCTCCAGGTAAAGGCACCGCAGTGCTGATAAAGGTGACCTGGGCCAGACGAAAGGCTTATGGGACCCTGGAGGGAGGCACTGTTGTTGTCCTCATTTTTTGTGGGTACTTCAAGATGGTGTCACAATATTTGAATTTGATGATTAGGTAACTTCCAGTGTGCACACACATTTTTTTCTAAAATAGGGAAGAAAAATATTATTTTGGTGGTAGAGCTGAACCTGGGGGATAGAAAGTAGGGCTGGTTTCAAATTAAGTAGTAAATTTGGTTAAACTTGGCTTTGAATCAGCTTGGCTCTTCTTATTCTTCTGTTCTTTCTCCTCCTCATGTCCCTGATAGTGCATGTTCCCAACTGAGAGAGCTTCTTGATGGGTTAAATAACACAGAGGTTTCAGTAGCTTAATTACTAGTGTCTGGAAGGGCACAGGTTTTGTAAGGAGAACCTTAGGGGACCAGATTTAACCCAGAGAGAGAGGTTCTCCAATAGCAGAATTTCGAGAGCTGAGTTCTGGAAGGGGAGGTGTTTGCTGGACTGTAATGACCTCATAATACAGCCACACAATATGTGTGCAGACTTTGAAAAATATTTAAGATCTTTGAAAAGGAGGTTGAGTAGATAATCTCGAGATTTAGAGAAGACTGGGGGACAGGAAATTGCAAATCATCTTTATTGAAAGAAAGGATAGCTAGGTTTGCTATGTGGTTGCCCTATGCTTCTTAACCTCTCCTAAGGAATGAGGAGGTAAATCTAGCAGTTATCAGAAGCCATCAAAGCAAATATTTCCCTGCAGGGATTTAGTAAGCAATTAGGTGAAATCACTTCTTAGAACCCTTCTTAAATATTAAGGCTTGTTGGCCCTCTTAATATTATGTTTTTCTTTAGCAATTAGTTTAGCAGTTCTCCTAAAACTCTTAGTTTAAAGATCATTCAAAATTCTGTTCTGGTTACTAAGGCTAAGGTTACGTGACATCATTGGCAATACAACTGAGAAGTCCCAAACTCTGCTGGGGTGTCGAAGCATGAGTAGGCCGGTTCTCTGTCCCTTGGGGTCTTTGGTTCTTGGGACATGTTTAGGGACATGATGATTTTGGCAAATAAAGAAATAAAAACCTTCAGTTGGTTTCTTTGATTACTTGGTAGTTGCTAAAGTAGTACATATCTACTTGAATCAAATATAAAAACAAGTTAAAAAAGATAATAAAAACACTAATATTTATGTACTTTTATAGATGCATTTACTAATTCATATTCATGGGAAGTACATATAAACATTATTAGACTCCTTAAGCCAATATTGGAAGATTTTATTCATTTCCTTTTCTACAAAATATAGACATAAAAACTGTATTATTTAGAAAGGTACTTATGCATTCAATTAATTAGGACCCTTTTCTCTCACTGATTCTGCTAGGAAGGTAGCCCTTTATGTGTTACTGTAACAGTTAATATCACAACTTAAAATAAGAAATGTCTACTTTCAGAAATTTCTTTTTTATGGTCTGAAACAACCAGAACCACAATCTAGTGAAAAATTGGTATAAAAATTAATGCCATTTTATTTTGCTAAATGCAAAAAAAAAAATTGTTAGATTATATTCAGTATCTAACAGTAAACTGATATTCATTGATATCTAGTGTGTTATTGCTAAACATGAATGGTCTGTTTGCTCTCAAAGGTTAAATGCTTTGTTCTTCATAAGATTTTTCAAATACAGAATAAATCAGGTCTTAGCTGTCTGCCAGTTAAATTAGTGGCAAAACTAATGAGGAGAAATTCTTGACCAGACTTTGCAGTTGTTCATCACTGGGTCAAATGATTTTTATGTCTTTCTATATTTTGTAATATATTCTTGCCCAAAGGCATTTCTCCCCCTTGGGAAATAATCGTTACTTCATTTATTTTCAAGACTTAGAGGCCCGCAAAGTTATGATTAAAGATGTGGGGATGGAATCCATACAACAGGTAATGCTGCATTTTGAATGACACTGTGTGGCTAAGGAGTGTTTGTTTGTGTTCCCTTCGTTCAGACAGTGAAGTCAGTCTTCATGCAGCCGTGCGGTGAGCCGATGACATTGCCTGCCCCGAGTGAAGGGCCTGCTTTAGAAATTCTCTTTGTTCTTTGTGGCTCTGTCCGGTGACACTCTGCTATTTCCTTTAAAGCGGAGGCTGCTGGCAGGATGGACTGGAGAGAGGGTGACCTGGTGTAACCTGACCGACACAAATGCTTTGCTTTTTACTCAGTTGGACCCTCTGACGTGGCTTTCTCGATGGTCCTATGGTAGCATGATATCGGAATGGGAGAATTTGATTACTTTGGGAATCGATAGCTACTCGGGACATTTTTGAAACATGTTGAGCAAGATGAAGTTGCTACTTTTCCTCCCTCCATTTTTAGACTCATGACTCTATTAAGGGAAATTTAATCCTTATGTTTCTGATTCCTTTACACTTAACTCATCAAAATGTTGTTTTGTAAGAGCTCTTTGAAGTCAAGGAAGCCTTTTAAGTCATTTTTTATGAGACTTTTTCAAGCCTCTTTTCTTAGGAACAGGAAGTGGCAGTTAGCCAACAGTTAACAAACTCAAACACCAAAAGGTTCAACTTGGGTTTGCATCTCTGAACCCACAAGTGTTTGAATGGACTCTTGACATGACCCATCTTGGCTCTATCTGTAGTGCCAATAGCCATCATAACAGTTCTAATTACCGAGAGGACGCCAGGCTCCTGATCGCCTGCCAACTTGCAAGTGTTTCTCTAATCAATCCACTTCATGCTAAATTATGACTCATTTAACTTTAAAGGAACTACTTTATTACCCAATCGGCCTAGCGTTTTTGTGACTTCTGTGAGAGCCATTTGAATTGTCACAAAGCTAGCTAGATAGAACTTTTAAATCCAGTCACACGTAAAATTACCCAAGAAGTCAAGTTCATGGGACAGGTGAATGTTAATTGACCATGAAGGCTTCTACCCTCAAACAGAGTTTATTTCAGCCACTCGGTTTCTGAGTAAAGAAGATAACATGGATCTTGAGATTCTTTAGACAAGAAAATGCACATTAAAATAACAAATAAAGCATCTGGCCTCAGAAGTTCTTGCTTGATTTATACTCAGGGTTGTTAAGTATAAACTGGCTTCCATTTTTTAAAGGAAATTTAGAGCCCAAACAAGCACAGTTCTGTCGTGGTAGTTCCCGCTGCCTGGTGCATCTGAAGTGATTTAGTCCCGTAGGCTTTAAAATCACCCTGGTAAGTATTAATTTTGCAATTTGAAAATTGTGCAACAGTGAACACACCAAAGAGGAACAGCTGATCTACATGTTTTTAAGCTTTCAAGTAGTCTCAAATGTAGCGCAGAAAGGTGTAGTGAGAAATAATTCTACAAACAGGAGAGTTCAGTAATCAACACTGATGTGAAGAGAGCACAGGCAGAATGTCGCGCCTCTTCTTTATGGTTGCTGCAAGTCAGGGCTCCGTGGGCACTGCTCCTTATTCAGGCTGAGGAGTCCGAGGATACAGGTGACCCTCGTACACACATCAGGATGGCACAGTGGTGAAGTGCCCAGGGGCCCTGGAATCAAAACGTGAACCATCCATCACTGGTTCTGTGATCTTGGGAAGATGGGGATAACAACAGAACTTATCTCAATGGGCTGTCGTGAGGATTCAATAAGATGATACAGGTGAAGTGCCTGGTAGATGCTTGATAGACTATGATATTGGGGGTGATGGTGATGAGATACAGGACCAGGAAGTAGGATAGCAAAGAAGCAGTCACTCAGGCAAAAGTCACGAAGTGGAAATTATGAGCTCCTCACATCCTTTAATCTTCCTAGGAATTTTCGTCCATGTCCATGGCTTTAAGTGACACTTTATTATGGACAATTCTCAAATCAAGTCCCTCCTCTAGGCTTCTCTCAGAGTGAAGCCTAGGCCAGCATTGGTCTAATATCCAGGCCCTCTTCTGAACCGTAGGCCTTTTCTCCATGTTCCTTTCATAGCCACCATTTGCTCATGGTGCTCCATCTAACTTTAATGCCCTCACTTCTTGTCCATCTATTGGGAAAATTTCTCCTAGTCCTCCAATGATAAAGCACCATGTCTTCTGTAAGAGTCTCAGATCCCTTTCTGCTGCTTTAGGTCGCATCCTCTGTTGATGCTTTTATGCTACCTCACTCCTGTTTCATTACAGCACTCACCCCATGGTGCTGGAAATCATTGGCACGTTTATTTCCACACACCCCAGTGTGCACTGTAAGACGGAGCCTGCACTGTTGGGTGCCAGCACCTGACATGGCGCCTGGTGTAGGGTGGGCATTCAGTAGAAACTTGGCGAAGAAATGAACTGTGTCCAGAGAGATAACAGGAAGGTAAGGTGGATAGAAAATAGTTTTGGTTTTATTCATTTTACTCTTACCACAGTGGACTCTTGATTCCACATCTCAATTCTCCTGGTAGTCAGTCACATCTAGCAAATTTGAGTGCCTTGGAAGTTGTCCACATGGATGGTGAGTTTTACCTTTCGGTATGAAAGATCGGCACCAGGGCTCTCTGCAGGAAGAGTGTGTATTCTGTTTCCCACATTATATACTGCGTATCACAGCCTGGATATTCAACTAGCTCAACCACGCCTGGGGTTTTCCTCATTGTTAAATCAGTGCCTGGCATAGAGGAGACGCCCAGTGTCTGGTGAATGAATGTTTAAAAGCAAAGAATAATAGCATCTGGATAAATTAAGATGAAACTCAGTGTGTTTTGCACTTATTTAGGTAAGTACTTCCATTCCTCAGAGTGATTTTAGTCTATAGGGTGACTCATTGTGCTCAGCATGAGCCCTCTCAAATGTCCATGTGACACTCGTCTTCTTCTCCATCCTCATTCCTGATGATACCGTCACAGCACCCTCCCCAGTGTGGGACGTGCTGAGAAACTTATACACAACCTTCCAAACCCAACTGCATGTGCTTAGGAAAGCTGTAAGTCACTAACTGTGGGAGATCGAGGCCTATGGCCAGGTTCTGGCTTATAGCTCATCGGATGGCCTACTGTGAGGAACTGTGTTTTGCGTGGTCTCAAAGCCATGTTGTGAATTCTGAACACATCTGAAGATATTCTAGCACGTTTTTCAATCCAGAAATGAGAAATACAGAATCCAGTCAATTGCTGAGAGCAGATTGAAACACCATGCCCTCAGAGAGTCTCCACACAGGTCTGGGTCACTCGCTCCGACCATGTCACAGCCCTCATGCTTAGCTGAGGTGGTCCTAAAGCATTCCTTAAACTACCAGTCAGAACCCATGACTTAGTCATGAAGTTAATTTAAAAATGAAATCGAATAGAACATACCAGTATATTTTACATAGTACAAGTAAGTAGTATTCCATTAAACTTTTCTTCTTTTCAGTGTAACTCTGTTGTATTGTGGGGGGTCTGATATGCATCCTGGGTCTTGCTATAAAACTTATTTATTACTCTGAGTTGCAGTAAAAACAGTCTGAAGGCTGCTGTCTTGAAAACTCTGAAGCAACCTGGGGTCTGGATGATGATCAAGAAATCAGAACCATCCTCTAACATTACACAGCGAAGTGGGGACCCTGCTCAGCACGGACTCACGTGGCTTTTGCCTGTCAGGTGGCTCTCACCTGTGCCAGTTCTCAATTATTCATAGAGATGGAAGACAAGAACATCTTGGATAATTTACACATTTCAGATTCCCTATGTCTAATTTTACTCACTTTCCCCCTTAATTTGAGAAACATCTATTGAATTTCCATGATATATCATGAACTATTCTAGGGGTGAGGGAGATAGCAATGCAAAACTCAGACTTCAAACTTATGGAGCTTAAGATATTGTCCCCAAAATGTCTTATAATTCTGAGTTACAAAACGGTTTTATTTTATCTCCTTGTTTCCAGGGGTCAACCTTCTCTAATAAAAAGGCAATTACACAGAAATTGGTCAAATAGGTGAACAATGCAAAGGAAGAAATGGGGAAAAACGGAGCCTGGAAAACACATAATTAGCCTTGGTACTCAAGATAACAGGGAAGTAATAACGTCACCCAAGTTTGATTTCTTAAGTTGGCAAAAACCCCCAAAATCTTCATTTCCACCTATAAGTACAGAATCTCTGACTGTCAGCATGGCTGTTGTCTGACCATCCTGGAGTTTCTTCCAAGGGAAGGAATGAGAAGCTGCTGTTGAATTCTGACTCAGACTTTGAATTCTCCTCTGGGAGCAAAGATAATGTAGAAAGTTATTTTTCTCTAGCTTTTTATCTCTCCCTGCTTCTAGCTGCTCCATGATGAATTATAACATTTAAGGATCACCAAATAAGATCCCGTCAGCACCATCGGTCATAAATATTTTATTTTTCGTTAACCGTTAAAGTAAGGAAGACAACATACTTTGTAAAGAGGGAAAAAACAAAGGACATATGCCATGGCCTCTTAAAAAAGTGTTCCATGTTTTGTTTACGCTGGAATTTCAAAAGCTGACAATATCTTTCCTTCCTGCCCCTTGATGTAGTGAAAAGGTTCCCATGGAAGTTTGAGTGTCCTGGCTCAAAATATTTATACAGTCTCTTATGTACCCAAATAGTCTTCTGCAACAGAATTCTATAGTGTAGGGGCTTAATAGTTTCTGTTTTCTTTCAATAAATTTAACTTGTCTTAACTATCATATAATTTAACTTTAGGATCCATTCCACTGTCCTGCAGGAAACCTTCTTTTAAACATGATTATACGCTTTGAGAACGAAGCTGCTAATTTTTCCCTGACTTGCATTTTTTATGGTTGCTCCCCTTCTTCCTGGTGGCATATTTTGGATGACACATCCATAGCAACGGTTGCCGTTTTATTTATAAGTAAACTGAAGAAGAAACTTGGACTTTGGCTTGCCTGAGTACACAAAGCACATGCAGATTGCAATTGTAATCATGTCCACTGGTGGGGATGTGACCCTGGGTTTATCAGGATGTCCAAAGAAATCTGTTCTGGGGGAGGAAATTTATCAGCCCTCCTGATGCAAAATGAAACTAACCGATGTGGCCATGTCCAATCTTTGAAAACATACTCTAAGTTTAGTGTTTGAAAATAAATATAAGTTAGAAATAAGGTGGAACTCATGGACAATCTGAGTCTACTCAATAATGAGTCTACTCTACTAATAGTAATTATCTCTACTCAACAAATACGTATTGGGGACTTATTACATTAGACATTGTGGCGACTACAGAGATAAATAGAATGTCATTTTCAACTCAAAGAGTTGTGTCCCATGGAGCGGATATATGCATGGATTGCACAATGAGGGGCAATATGAGTGAAGATCTGGAATAAGGTACATTAAGGCCATTAGGCTCAGAGAAATGAGGAGTGTCTATTTCTAGCCAGGGGTATTAGGAAGCATATGATAAGGAAGGGGGACTCTTAAAAGAGAGGCAGGATTTCATCTAACCATTGGGATCAGGAAAGTGAGGGGGATTCCAGATTAGGTGAGCAAATGAATAAATAGTGGTTTTCTATTTTGACTTGTGAGTGTAGGGAGAGCTTCAAAAAGGCAGAATGAGGCTTGATTTGGGATAGTCTTGAATGCCCTTAATTATTATATTATTTTTCTATAGGAATGCCTGTGAAGCTATTTTTGCCTCACCTGTCTTTCTGTTAGGTTGTACAGTAAGCACGTTTGTCTGTTACTGTGGACGAAGACACTACTGCTACCTTCCAATGCTGTAGGCAAACCTGCCTTCACTGCAGAGAGACTCGACTTCTATCTTCCCATCCTGCTTGGTATACGAAGCACCCTTTAAAAGATAATCCTGAGCAAAGAAAGCCAGTGCTTCTTTTTGCAAGACATTCAGAAGCACAGGAGATCCATGGAGAATTCCCTCTCAACAATGGTTTTGAAATATTACTTCATTTTGCAAGAAGTGGTCAAAATAAAATCCAAATACATTTCCAGCATGTAAAGTATTTTATAGCAGCATCCACACCTAATTACCTTGAATATTTTTAATTCACGGTGTGTTTATTTATATTTAACATCTAGTATCCACAATTTTTCACATAGGCATTGAGTGTACAAACATGGCTTTCCTGGTATGCTTCATACTGGAGCCTGGGGGATCCATTGGGATTTTTTAAATAAAAAGTTTCAGACTGGTTAGATGTGCATAAGATTTCCATGGAACGCATGGAAAGTATGGAATAATCTTTAGACACATTTGAAGCTGTGCTGTGTTGAAGGCTGAGTGAAGAATTCACCACATACTTTTAAAGAGGAGATAAGATGGGAGTGTCATAATAATAGATGCTGTTCACCTTTGAGAACACTGATTTCAGGGTTTGTTAGCTCTATTGAAACTCTGGGAAAATCACAGTCGCTGGGGTATCAGTGGCCATGATGGTCCCCCCAGGATCAGCCCTGGGTAGGTTCCCTTGGCTTTACTACCTGGACTGGAGCTCCTCTCAGAGCCTTCTCTGTACTTCCTATGGGACAGGTGAAGACAGAGTCAAGGGCACGTCCGGGTCTACAGATACCCCAAGGCATTTGTTCCAGCCTAGGATACGGGGTGGACAGGTAGGGACATGATGTGGATTAAATTTCCAGTCTGCCATGGGGCAATCTGCATCTGATGCCACTTAAGGGTAATGGACATGGGGGTCTCGTCCCAGGAGAACAGGAAGCTCCAAGTGCCCAGGGAACGCTGATACTTATTTAAGTTTAAATAAAATATGTATTAATCATTAGTAGTTGTTATGTTTTTCTAACAACTTTAGAATCAAATCTATTTTATTTTATCTATACAGATAGGTACATACCCTATTATATATTTAATTTTACTCAATACGCCGGTAGGGGGGAGGGTTGTTAATTCTGAATCACGTGTAAGAGTGCACATGCAGATGAGACCTCACAAGGACGGCAAGGCATGGGGTTCACATTGTCAGTTTCTGACTTCAGGCTCGGAATACTAATATTAATGAAATTTCCTGCTGTTGTTTTCTCCTAAATTTATGCTTGCATTTTTTCCTTTGGTTTGGTTCAATTCAGAGGACAATTGCGTTTAAGTGGGGAACACTAAATCAATTCTTTGTCTTCTGAATGTTCCAGTAGAGTCTGGTAACTTGAAATTCTGAAGTGGTTTGGAATACAGCCAGAAAGAATAGGGGAAGAAATCCGTGGAAAGAATACATACCCCCATAAGCACTGCTTTTCCAGCATTCAACATGTTTAATTTTTTCCCAGTGGCTGCCTCAACCCCTTCCTGAGTACTGTCTAGACACATGCCCATTTTTATATTACTTTACTTCTTTAAACATTTACTTCTGTACCATTTACTTCCATTGTTCTTTTATCAACTATTTTCTTATTATCTCCTTTTCCTCCTTCATTTCATATCTTTTAAATACCTACTTTTACTACCAATGCTTTTAATTGTTCTGAAGCCAGAATATTGCTACCAGAATAATAAGGAAATGGCTTTGGAGAAATTAACGCACCATTAGTTGTGTGGAGAAACTCATACTTAATGACAAGAGATTCCAGTTTGCAGGTGGGATTTTTACCATCTAGACTCCTCTTTGGCTTTCCCTGCAATTTTTAAGATCGAGTGCATTGTCCAGGTTAACCGTGTGGGGTGATCACTGAAAAGAACCCTGGTTCTCAGAACCAAATCTGTCACACCCCGAGCAAATGACAGTGCTGACATACAAGGGAGACAGGACCCCCCTTAACAAAACTTGCTGCTTTTAAACCAGTGTCATCAGGCTTGTTTATCATTCTCAACCAGTGCCTGGCATTCCTCAGAGGGACGCTTTTTACTGGGCTGGCTGTGCCAGGGTAAGGAGCAGGGAGCATCCTGGGAGAAAGAACAGCACTACAAGCCGAGGAGAAGCTTCAGGAAGGGCAACACCCGATGCAGCTGTTGCCTTTGCACAGTGAATTGTGGGGAGAGGCCTGTCATGAGAGACCATCCCAAGAATACAGGAATCACTTGTGGCTTCTCCCGCTAGAAGGACCTTGGGACTGCTGCTATCACAGTGTATCTATTCCAAGTATTAATAGTTATCACTAGGTTACTTTTTCTCAGGTTAAAAGGATTCTGGGGCCATGCAATGGTGCGTTCTTGAACACATGCTCCCAGTGGACCCCTGGGTAGGGGAGAAACACAGTGATGTGGTAGGAAGCGATGACTCAGAGAGCAGAAAGAAGGCGCCATACCCTGACGGTCTGCGTGACACTGGGCATTTGCTGATGGTAGCTGTCGGCCAGGCTGAACGCTCAAATGTGGAGAATTTAGTCGAGTTGAATTTAGTCTCTCCCTCAAGTGCATGGTCTGATGCAAATCGGCCAGAAAACCAGGGAGTTCGTAGGCGCTGAAGGTAAACCCTGTCCTTCACGATGCCAGACAAGACAAGACAAAATGTCAGAAAAATGAGCAACAGATGCTTTCCTGCAGAGATCTTGGAAGAAAAGCTATTTCCTCTTCAGCCAGGAAGTCCTGTTCCCAGTAGGGGCAGAAATCTCTATATGGATGCAGTGTACCGGGGTCTTGCCGAAGGGAGAAGGAAGGACTTAGAGGGTCACTGACGGTGGGCTGACCTGGCTAGCGTAGAGAGGGTAGGACCAATGGCAGGGGAAGAACCAGATATGCAGATCCTAATCCCCCCACCAGTCAGACATCTGCTTTTGGGGGGGTGGGGATCCTCCAAAGAGGGCACATTCTGCCTGCAAACACGTGGAGAGGGTTTGCTCTTGAAAGTCAGGAGGAAGAGTCTAGCTTTACCACTCTGCTCCCTACTCCTCTCCATTTCCTTTGTCACCCCTCACTTCCCACTAGTGTCAGAGGCTCATTATATCCCAGGAATGGTGCTCGCTGCTGCCAGAGCACACACAGACTTGGACTTCACCATTCAGAGGGCCGTTCTCCGCTGAGAAGAGAGGCAACAATAAAAGATGACAGTACAGGGTACTTAGGTATTATTGGAGGCATGTTCAGTGTGAGACAGGTCCCTGAAGATGGAGTCACTAATTCTAGGGGAGAAATTCTAAGGGACCATTTAAAGAAGGGTGACATTTATGCAGAATTTTGAAGGACAACTAATAGTTTTCTAAGTACATGGTTCTAGGGGTTTGAAGGTTGGTTTAGAGAGAGGAAAATTATTCTAGGCAGCTACAGACCACCAGAATGTAAAAGGGATAAAAACATAGAAGGAATTCAAGATACTACAGTACAACTGTGTAGGAAAGAAGAGATATAGGTAAGAATGAGGTTTATAAGGGGGCATGGGGCGGATAAGGAAAGGCTTTGTATGTTGGGGTGTACCTTAACTGGGGGGCACCTGCCCAGATCAAGCCTTTCTACGGGACCTGCCCATCATTCACAACCTTGCTGAAGGTGTAGGTCAAGTTGACATGTTTGTCTCTGGTTGTCCCTGGCCACAAGTGATTGGACAACAGATGGTTAGATGACCCCAAAAGAACCAAACCATAGACTTGGTTGAACCCGCCAAATGACTTCCCTTAAACTATATGAACTGAAAAAACAAGCATATCAGTGCATGATGTGTATTTGAGCAGAGGTTTCTTAGAGCCTGGCTGGGGCAGCCCTTCTCCACCATGTACCCTCCTAACATAGAGCTCGTGGGTCTACAGAGTGAGACAAGATGATGGAATTGGTGCTCAGAGAGAAGCAGGGACAGGACATCACGTGACTCATGATGTTCTTGGGGTGCACTTCCTGCCTTTGTGTGCCATGAGATACCCCTGTAACTTTGAAGAAATGCTCCTTTTTCCGGGGTGGGGGGAGTCAATTTTATCTCCTTTGCAAGCAAACAACACTTGAATGCATGATGTTCTAAAGAGTTTAGATTTTATCTTGTAGCTTTGGAGACGCCATGAAAAGTATTAAGCAGGGGTAACACCGTCAGCTTTGTTTTGTTGGCATGAACTAACTTGGCTGCAACATGGTGATTAGTTCAGAGAGGATCAAACTCAGAGGGAGAGAAAAATGCTAGGAAGACAGGGATAAATCTGGGTAAGGGCTGTGGAATTCCTGAATTAAGGAATGGACCCGGGGAAGGGAATATAGACCTAAGAGGCTATTCAGAAAGCTGAGACAACAGGACCCAGTGAATGACGGTTGTCAAGGATGATGGGTGATGAATTAGTTTGTGCAAATAGCAAATTGTAATCATGGTAAGGAATTTAGAAGGAGATAGATTTGCTTGTGAAGAAAAAGTGAAATTCGTTTCAGAGACAGTGAGGCACGTGTAGGGCATTCCTACAGAACTGTAGTCTCCTAGGAAGGTTCTGGCCTTCTATACACACGCGGTAGCTGAAGCAGCGGGTACGCGAGTGGTTGGCAATGGGTAGTAAGTGGGATAGGAAATGCAAAGGTCTAAAAGAGAACCAGAAAATACAACAGCACTCGAGGGGCAGGCGGAGACAATGACCGAGAGGGAATGAAGGCGAGGCCAAGGAAAAGCCAGGAGAGCAACCGTCAAAGAAACAAGTCAGTCAATTCCAAAAGAAGTGTCAAATGGATGCAGTAAGGTCAATGGGTATAATAAGACTTATATTTTGACAACTCAAGGGCCACAGTGGATTCTGTCACGAGGTGCGCTGAGATCTGAGGGACAGACTGATACGCTGGGCAAAGATTGCTTTGGGGGGGCCCTGGGCAGAGTGAGCAGTGCCCACAGGCCCACCTCACACACAGGCTGGGTGTCCAGGAAAGACCTGAAGGAGGTGTTGAAGAACTACGCAAACTTGCACGTCTGGGGATTTTAAAATATTCTAACCAGAGGCTCCCTTTATTCTGCATTTTAACAACTAACTAAGAGTATTTAAAAACTGCACTTTTCCCAGGCTTATGAAATGCAAATGGGCAAACTTCCACTTTGCTAATGTGAGAATCTGATTACTGTCTAATGAAAATAATTTAATGGCCAAGTAAGATCATTTAAAGAATCTGGAAGAGTCATAAATGCAAATAAGTAATTTTATATAATGTTTCTCTACCTCTCCCAGCTGAAGTCACTGCAGATCTCACTCGATTCAGACCTGACGGGATGGGACGACGCCTGGGTGACCTGCTCAGCAGGCTCTGCCGCCCCGGGTCCAGGGTGCTGTGTATCTGTGGGGCGAACCAGGGGCACTCAGCTCTCAGACAACTGCAGGTGGCTCCTGGGTCCCTCTGACTCTCCCATCGGCTAGTGTCTGTCCTCGGTGGACTTTTCTCTCTTTCTATCTGGACTTCCAGTTCACTTGCACCTTCCTCTTACTGCCTTCCTTTGCGGTCCAATAAGCACTGTTTGGACCCTGGTGTGAACATGAATTGGACCTGAATAAGCCCAAGTTCCCCATCATTCTGGAACCGCAGCTCTGACCTAGCAGAGTGAACTCCCTATAGTTTCTCTCCAGCTGCCTCCACCTCACTGCTTGGCTGCGTTCTTGAGGGCTCTGCCTGCTGGCCCCATTCATTACAGTTCATCATTTTAAATCACAGATAAGGGCTACTTCCACAGAAAAAGCATTCCATTTGCTCCTGTATTTTTCCAGAGACAAACTGAAGGTCAGTGGAAGAAATGAAGTGTCATTTCCAACTCAGAGCAATGGGCAGGCACCTCACCCGAGGACATTGCCTGGATGCGTCCTTTTGGTCAGTGGTGTGAATGAGCAAAGCAGAGGACATGACCATTTTGCAGGGGAGTGTCGCTGCTATGCAGTCAACGAGGAATTATCAGGATGGCTATGAAATCCTCGCTTCAGGAATAAGTGTCCAAACTAATGTTTTAGGAAGTGATTAAGAAAAATCTCAGATACAATGAATACCCTGCTGTAATTTTGTTGACAAACAATCTTGCCTATACCATATTTTCTTTTTACAAAAGAGAATTTGGCATGGTTCCTGTTGTAAAAACTGAAAAAGACAAATTTTAGACCCAATTAAAGACAAATTTTATTGTCATGTGAAACTACTTTTACATTTGAGATTATCAGAGGGAAATATATTATGGTAAAAAAGCAATACAAGTTTAAAAAATGTAGTCCCAAAGAAATATACTATTACAGTGCAACTCCAAAATTGCTTCTCTCCTTGTATAATATTATCCTTCTCCTCATTCCTAAAAAAATAAAATAAAACCTAAAGTGTTTCATTGTTTAATTAGTCTTTGGAACATTTTTGGCTTTTATTCTTAAATGTGAGGATTTTGATATTTTAAAAAATAATGACCACGTATTGTTTCCAGTTTGGAGATGTTTTTGAGCATTGAATGATTTTAATAAGCCTTTTAAAAAAACACCCTGTTAGGCCAATATTTTAGGGAGTCAGGTAAATTTTCTGCTCTGGTGAAATCTTGAGGCAGTTTCTGGCCCGTGGAAGTCAATAGAATTAGGCTGAACACTCTATCAATATATTGAGATTCTTCTTTATTCCCAGATCACAGATGGACCCAAAGAGCTTTGCTCTTTAGAAGTGAGTGTTTAACAACTAAAAATAGCTCATGGAATGTGAAGTCACTGAACAGACATCTCAGACATGGGGAAATGGAAGGCCTATGAGTTGCTGTCTGCGATAGGACACTTTCCAAGTACACAGGGACTGGGATGGGACCTCAGCCCGGCTCTCATGTCTTCCCTAGAGAGGCACTTATTTTGGGAATGCTCATGGACGATAAGAGCATGTATGTGTACTCCGTGCACTCGGAAAGAAAAGAGAGCCTCCTTGCTGAGTGACTGGCAATCAAAACAGCCCTCTCCTCCCAGCAAAGACGGGGCAAAATTTGTGATGAAATAAGATGAGGAACGTCATCAGCCCTTCAACGCCAGGCGGTGAGGCCTGACGCTGCCAGGCTCAGGCGGGCCAGAGAGAGACCCAGCGGCTGCAGGGTCAGGGATAATCATGTGGAGTGCGTCTGGGGGGAGCTTGGAGCCGCTGGAAACACCTCAGCATGCACTTTCTCCTTTTCTGTCTCCCATTAATCCCTGGAATTGCCTGTGCCTTGTATATCCCAGAATGGGAAGTGCCCACTTGGAAATTATTTTAAGGTTAACTGCTCATAGGGGACACTCGGCGGTTGCCATGTTTTGGCTGCTACGTCCCTTCACGATGACATCATCCTTTCCCATGGAATCTAGAAGCAGCGCTGTCTCTGGAGACAGAGGTCAGGCCTGGAGCCTGGAGGGATGGCGACCTCCCGATGGACAGGGGTGTGCTCTGACCTCCCTGTCCTGCCGTCTCAGCCCACAGGTTGGCAGGCGGCCCAGGTGGGAAGGGATGGGGAGGGTGGGAGCAGCTTCAGCCTCAGGCATGTGCATCAGGGCACACATCACTCCCCCCGCTGCCCTCCTCACACTGACCCTCAGCAGACAGGGTCTGGGACAGGGTTCGAGGCTCCTCTGGCTCTGAGCAGAGGGCTGCTGCTGGTGCTGGCAACAGAATCAGACATCCAGTGAGTTCTAGTCATGGAAGATGCACCACGTGCCCTGCTCATCAGACACCCATGAACTCCATTTAAAGTAATTTTGGGGAGAGCTAGGGAGTGTCCACTTTTATGGAAATGACAGATTATGTTTTTTCAGTGCCCTGTAGTTGTAGCCTGCAGGCAATCAGAGTGTGGCATGTTCGGTGGTGACTAAGCTCTGAAGGAGAACAGTTGTAGCAAGGAAAGAACTCCCTTGGCTTCCACGTATTAACGCTACCTTGTGGCCCCTTAGGAAACAAGTAACTGAAGAGAACCTCGTTTCATCCTCAACAGAAACTACGCTATCTGATGGCTTATACCGTTGTAGAAAGAGCTGGCCAGCCCAGGTTTGAGATCCTGCCGCTCCTACTTATTAGACGTCTGTCCTTGGGCAGTTACTTGACAGCTCTGAGCTTCAGTGTCCCCACCCGTAAAAACAGGGTAGTAACACCATTCAGGAGATTCACTGGAAATAACGTATTGTGCTTACTACATGTACCACATAACAGGTATTCAGTAGATAACTAGTAGGTATCATTAATTAACATTAATTAAAATCTCGGCTACCCTGTACCTCCTCCTTGTGGTAAGCATCTTAGAGGCAGCTCTGGTTCCCACTCTTCTCATATTCTCTCCCAGGCTGCCTCACAGACCCCCGAGGTGGGGTCTCTAAGCTTGTGGTTCTTAGTCTTTTGCTGCTGAAGAATCACTTGGAATATTTGCTAAAATGCTGGTTTCCAGGCCCCGCCCACAGAGGCTCCAACTCCAGGTTTGCAATGAGGCCTGCCAGGGCATTGTGAAAAGCATCCCAGATGGCTTTGAATCTGGTAATTGGACTGAGCACAATTTGAAAAACACGACCCTATGCATGAAAGGATCTGTATCCACCTGAGCCTTTGGCATCTTGTGATGCTGCTGCCAGACTATCATTTATCAAGTAGCCAACTATGTTCAAAGCATCATGACAGGATTTTTATAAACATTGTGTTATTTTATCTCAATAAGAGTCCTATGCTACAAGAATTTGTGTCCTGGTTTTGCATCGAGGACACTGAAATGGGGGTGTCCCAGAGAGCTCCCTCACTCACATGTCTGGCTCCTGGGCTGAGAAGACTAGTAGGCTGAGGGTTGACTATTACTCATTCTTTATTTTGTGTCAATAATTTTTTGCACACACACAAAAACACACAGAAATGTAGATACATATATACATATACGTGAATGTATCTCTACGCAATATTGCATTACATTCGTAAGATAGATTCCTATTGATATATGTTCTATAGTTCCTTATTTATGCTAATATTTAATACTCAATTGAATGACTATAATATGTCAAACCAAGGACTGAGAATAGTATGTGTTGGGTCTGAATTTATTTTTAGAGCAGCATTATTCTGTTATCAGTTTACTTTAGAGTCTTCCTGAAAGCCCTGAAATAAAGTGGGATTCTGAAAGCCCTTTTCGATTGAATACAGAAGGGGAATGAGAAGCAGCTCTTGACATGGCTCATTATTGGTGCCTGATGGCTTTTGAATGGGCACTAAATCTAGTCCAGTTCTCTGCAAGGTCTAGGGTGAGTTGTAGAAGTCCCAAGTAAGCTTCGGGTCAGGTGGCAGTCAAGTCCATTTGAGCCTATGTGAGACTGGGCAGAGATTTAACACACAATTAAGTTATCCATTCCCTTGTTGATGGACATATAGGTTATTTCCAATTTTTTGGTTAATAAAAATAATGCTGCTGTGAGTATTTTAAACATGTGTCCCAGTGCATGTGGGGAACTTTTTCAAGGAAATATACCCATTAGTGAGTCACAGTACCTATGCATCTCCAGGTTTGTTAGGTAATGCTAAACCATCTTCCAGAGAATCTGTGCTGGTTTCCACTCTCACAGCAATGTGCAAAAGCTGCCGCTGTACATTGCTGCAACACATTGCTCCTTCTGGCTTGTGATGGGTGAACAGATCCTTTGCCAGTCAGTTTGGGATGTGGTAAGAGAGTTAAATAAATGCAACAATATGGAACATTATGTACAGATCAGGATTAGGGATTTTCAGGAAGGAGTTTGGTTTATCTTTTTTTTTTTTTTTTGTATAAGTGCCTTGCAGAGTGCTGGCACTTACAGGTTTAACATATTTATATTCACTTGGTTGTAAAATCCTAGGCCCTGGATTGCCTTTCTCTCTGGTTTGTGTATTTTTAAAATCCTTAAAAGGCTTGAATGCATTATATCGCTCTGAAATAGACCTAATGCCAATCTATCATACAGGATTTTTGTGTGGGTTTTATAATAATAGGTTTAATGGCTGAAAGGCATATGTAATGTTCATATAAATAACAAGGTTAGTACATCAAAACAAAAGTGGAGGGATGCTCAGTGGCCAGGTTTACCAGAGAAGACATAAACACAAAAAATCTTTGCATGCCTTTAAGGACAGTAAAATCGCAGATATATAATGATTTATGCTGAGCCAGGATGCTGAACAGCTGTGCCTGCCTACCTTAGCAGGTGCCAGGTCCTCAGCCAGTCCCTACATTGGTGGCAAATTAAGGTCACTGGAAAAAGCAGCTCTTGCTCTTCCTGTCACCTTTGAATCATCTGCAAAGCCATGCAATGTTGTTCTGCAGGAAGGCGATCAGGCCTTCCTGGAATCATAGAAGGGTACAGAGGACTCACAAAGTCCAAGGGGTGTTGGAGCCCTAGGAAGAAAAATAATGGCATTTATCCTCTTGGTTACTAAATTTCCAGACTGAATCCTGCTCATACAGATCATGACTCCAAGTTACCTTCTCAGTGCCCAGCAGCAGCCTGAGAAATTAGGTGGTGACTCTGCTTTGTCTTTGTGAGACAAGTGTCCACTTCAGGAAACCAGCAAGCCCCTCAGCAGTCCACCTGACAAAGGCAATCAGCCACTGAGTAGTCGGCATCTGAGATGATAGCAAGAAGTCGTCTCCGGGAGGCGGAACAGAGGCAGCCACACTCCCTTTTACAAATAACATCCAGTGCAATCCAAGGAATTCCTATGGCATGTCCAGTGTGTTCACAGCAGTGAAGTGGGCATCGCAGGGGAGAGAGAAGAAGGAAGGGGGAGCGCTTGCCTCAGGGAGCTTGCGATCAGCAACGTCCTTTGCTTAGAAAGGGAAGAGAGGCAAGAAGAAAGAGCAGCCACATCTGTTGTACAGCTAAAATAAGCCTGTGCCCTCCTTGCTTACAAAATTATAATCTACCAACACCAGTGGTTTTCAGAAAAAGATGGGTAGCATAAATAAAGGAATAGCTACTTTTTTAGATGTGTTTTCCCAGTACAGAGAGAAAAGGGGTAGAACAGACGTCCTTTCTGAAAATGGAGAGCTGGGGGAAAGGAAGGCCCCTTGCACTGCAGAGAGAACTGTCTTTGGAAAACTGTTGCTAGCTTCTGGGTGTTTGACACGGCGGTGGGGTGGACTGGACCGGTGTCAGCCCAGAAAAATTGGAACAGCCTGTGTGTATCTGGAAGCAAATACTCCACAGATGGAGAGAGAAGTAGGAGGTTAGCTCAGACCACTTGCTTTTAATTAAACAGCTTTCAATTTTGTGAACTTGGAAAAGAAAAGGCAAGTAGAACTGATAATGTCTGCGTGACATTGACTCTATTTCTTTAACACCCAGATTAAAAACAAAAACAAAAACAAAAAACGAGAGCATGGTTTCTCAGTGCCAACCACGGCACTAGGTTGCGGTTGCTTTTCTAAGGAGGATAGTGTTCCTGGTGCTGGGACCAAGTGTGAAGTACTGGGCTGCATAGAAGCATGGAAGGAAGCTTTAGTAATGGTTGGCATGTGTCTGAAGGGAGGGTAGATGTGGCCTTGATATTTGCTATTTAAGGATGTTTGGCAGAACACCTTTGAGGGAGGGAACACGGGTTCATGGTTAGAGAAACAGATGGACTGAAGGGCACTTCCAGCCCAGCTTCTACCATGGACTTCAGGCCTCATGGGCGCCATTGAGGATGCAGCCATCCAGAAATTTCATGGGGCTAGATGCAGGAAACCTGTCAGGGCCCAGGTGTACACAAGGTCGAAGATGAACTGGTTTGGGCTTAGCACTAAAGCTGAGTCACTTTCTCTTTCTGCTGAAGGCTTTCTAAGACCCTCGGGGAGAGAAGAGAAGGAGAGGCAGTCCACGCCAGTCTTTTTTATGACCCTGACCTTGCTTCTCCCTGCACGCCCTTTATCTCATACTTTTCTTACTCAGAATTGAGTGGCCAGAAAATATAGTGGCAGCTGTACTGACATTCTAATATCGAACACACAATGTCCAGGTCAGTTGTCCTCAACTGGGGGCAAGTTTAGCACTTCTGGAAACAGCTGGAGGTGTTCTGAGTAGTCACAACTGGGGAAGGGGTGCTGGCATATAGAAAGCAGAGGCCAGTGAGGCGGCTAAATGTCCTCCAGGGCACAGGACAGCCCCCCACAATTAAGAATTGCTGGGCCCCAAATGTCCACAGTGCCGAGGTTGAGAATCCCTGGTTTAGGTTAAGATCTGACTTTCGCAGTCGGAAGCTTGGAAAGGTTGAGTGAATCTAGATGACGTGCTGGTGGACCTAATTTATCAGGCCAGCTTTGGGCTTTCTTTCTTTCTTTTCTTTTTTCTTTTTTTGGTGAAAAGGAAGGGATTATTTATTCAAAGGTTATACAGACTTAGAGTAATGACTTAAAGTCTTCATTAAGATCCCAAAGTTCCTTAAAACACCCACAAACACACACAGTCCTTCCTTCTCCCCTTTACCCAGTCTGGGGTAACGTATCTCAGGAAAAGAAACAGAAGTCTGTGGCTCAGGCCGCCCTCAGTTCTTCCCAGTAATCCGTGCTCAGCTGGCAGGCCTCCCTCGGTCCCCAGCACCATCAGCTGTGTCGCCACCGTGATCTCCAGTCCTTAATCCAAACTCACATGGCACCTTCTCACGGCCCTCCTTCCACCCCTTTCCTTCCTGCAGCATCTCTCCTGCATTCTTCCAAACTGCTAAGAGAGAGCTCTGCATCGCTGCTGTGTCTTGCTTCGCAGCTTCTTAAGCTGCGTGGCAAAGGAAGCCCCAAAGCTGCACAGTTCTCCCTTTCTCACCAAAAGCTGTGGGGTCCATTCTGGACTTTATTTCATTGGCCCTTATATATTAGCAGATGGTTTTTGTGATGTTTTTGTTACCAAGATTTTCTATCACCCTGAGCATACATCTTTCCCCGCCCCTCTCTTTTTTTAGCAATGTTGTAGATTGTACTTTTTAAAGTCATTTTGGTTCTGTCACTTGCTGACTTTGAAGTAGAATGAGATTTCTTACCTAACTCCGAAACCTAGATTCTCTTATTTTGGGTCAACAGGAGGAATCTCTCTGTCCAATAATGATCTTTTTTGCTCCTGAGGAGATTACATCTTCAGAGAGAATCAACTACACATTTGGATGGCCACTGCTGGAATGTTTATTCCCTTTTAGTGGTTTTCAATGTGATTAAAATCATTTTCACTTACAGCTCCATTATTAATATCACAAGCACATCAGCTCAGCCAAGTGGTCTAACAGAAGACTTTACTTGGGACTGCGGAATGGTGCGACACCTGACTGTGTCTACTCCTCCTCGTGCTCTTTGAGAGCCATGTGGCATCTCAGGAGGTGGCACCGTGGCTCGTTCCCTGGGCTGAACCCCATCCCGTTGTGTATGGCACAGATGCGGAGATTCAGTGCAGGTGCTATATTTTTCTTTCCATCTTGAACATACGGACATTTGGGGATATAGAGAAAATAAACGACTTTCTAATAAAAATAGTTCATCAATATAGTTGTACCTACACATTTAAAATCCAATGATTACATCATTTAATCCTTGAGCAGTGCTTTTTCCACTTCTAACTTTTGCAAAACGATTTAGTGCAGTGTGTCACACGCATCGCTAAATAGTGGATCCTCACCATCACCAGAACTACTTCTTGAGCTCTCTCCTCTTACATAGCCCATGCCATAGTTCACCGAGTTTTCAGAAGCGGTCCTCTTGAATTCTGTATGACGTTGTCATTGGAAATGTCACCTCATGCCATAAGTGTCCATTCACATAACATTAACAATCATTTTTCATTTAAGTATATATTTGTATTGTTCACTCGTAATTGGTCATATACCTCTAGAAATGATGAATGTATATGTCAAACATTTGAAGTAAATTCTGAAAGGTAATTTCTGTAAGCATCCGAAACTAGCAATGATAAAGGTGATTTCAATAGTTTATCTGCCTTAAACTATATTATGTTGCTCATAATAGAGTAATTGAGATAGCACCCTCTAAGCTAACTGATTGGTAAGATCCAAAATAGAAGGTGATTCCCTCTTTCCTAAGGTCTACTTTTTACGGGGAAAAATCTCTGACCTTACTATTTGAGCATACAAAGCATGTAACTGTGTATATACCCGATTTGTTTCATGAAGGATGATTATGAGACTTACACTAAACTCTACTCTGAGGAACTCATTTATTATCTGACTGTAACTTGGATACACTGAGAAGAATCTAGTGTTATAGTTGGAAACTGGTTTAAGAAATTAAACTGCATATGTGCATATAGTTTAAATCTAAACGCTGTTAAATTTTGCTTAAATAATTCATTGAAAAGCTACTACCCAGATTCTAATCCCTGAAGTGGAGGAGAGAGTCCTCCTTACTGCGTAAATGAAAGCACCCTGAGTAATGCCCACATGGGCAACCACAGAGACCAGGCGCCGTTGGTATGACTCCACCTCGAAACACCGCTCGTTCACCCCCAGACAGAGGGTAGCACTGTGTTTCTGAAATCATATGCAGATTAAAAAAAGTTTTCAGGAATAAAATGAATAAAATATTGAGCCAGAGTCCATGGTTTCCAGGTGTGCATCCAAGACAGCTTTTGACAAATGTAAACATTTTCTGAGTAATTGCCCTTCTTTTATGCTTGCGTCTCTAAGGCCATTTAAATAACATAAATGCAAGAAAGGCAGAATAGAAGAGAACTCCACCTAGATTTCAGCCACAGCACCACCATTTGCTCCCTGGGTGACCTTGGATAGGTCACAACTTCTCAACTTTATCTCCAAGGCTGTTTCTGAAGGTGGCTGACAAAAATGCATGAGATAATATAGTTGAACATGCCTGGCACATAAATGCCAGTTACTTATTCATATTCACGAAACTTTGCTATTAATTTAGTAATTATTAGTTGTGTCTTTGATTGCCAATAATTTTTTTCTACCATTATAATAGTAATGGTAGGGAATTTTCTTGAGGGGCTGCACCAGTCTTCCATATTTATAATCAAAATCTGGAATGATGAAAACTAGTCATGTAGAACTCATTTCAGGCTTTTTCCAAGTGGGGTTTTTCTTGGATGCTGTTAGTGTCCAAGTTGCGGCATGCTTTATTTCCTGGAAACTGTTGACATTAAGGCAGCCCTCGTTTTCTGTTTCCTTGGGCCTATGGCCATGTCTAAATCAGGTCAGAATA
This sequence comes from Micronycteris hirsuta, assembly GCA_004026765.1. Classification (NCBI taxonomy): domain Eukaryota; kingdom Metazoa; phylum Chordata; class Mammalia; order Chiroptera; family Phyllostomidae; genus Micronycteris; species Micronycteris hirsuta. The sequence continues at coordinate 24,958 of PVJI01021201.1, forward strand.
TAAACTTTGACCAACATGCTGAGACTTCTGGACAAGTCGGCAGACTAAGGCAGGAGGCTGGCTCCCTTCCCTGCACTCCACCTGGAAATTCTACACCAGCAGCTGAGAGGAGGATTCATAATGGAATCCATACAACTCTAGTGGTAACAAGGGTGTTAAGGACATTTTCTGGGAAGTGAACAGCAATCCAGACCTGAAGAGAACCAGATGCCACTAACCAGGGAATGCAGCGAGAAGGAGCTTTCTGATTGCCCACACCTCTACATCCTGCATTGCTCTGGATGGGTCACTGTTTTCCCCATGCCCTGCAGGGAGGGGATGCAGCAGCCTGCCCTGTCAGCGGTAAGGAATGGGGCGCGCACAGGAGAGTGCTGGATGGGAGCACTAGAGCTACTCTCTCAGGCGGGGAGGCTAGTTCCCTGTCCTCACTCAATGGACAAGAGAATTACAACAGAGGGGAACAGACCCCAGAAACAGCAGTGTCTGGGCTGATGAAATGGGGAGTTCACCCCAGGTTGGGACTTGGGATAGACACAGAAGCTTCTAGATTTGCAATAACAGAAGGTTGTCTCCCCAAGTCATTTTTGTACCTCCTAAATGTCCTAGGAGAAGAGCAGGTGCAAAGTCTAAGATTTTACCCCTACTCCCAGATTAGTACTAGTGGCTAAGGTAATCAAGAGTTCTAACACAATTTAAACCATAGAGAGAGAGAAAAAGATATTTGTGAAGAAGTACTAGTCCTTTAAAGGAAAAAACAGGTGCTGAAGAATCTTATCAGAGGGAGCTGAATTATGGCCCCAATAAATCAAAAGTTTAAAACAGGTAAGTATCTTCAGAGAGGAGGTGAAGATACTGCAGATACGAAGCAGGGACAATCAGCAGTGAAGCAGTGAAGAAGAATCAAACGGAGATAGGAAGAGAACATACAGTAGCAGAATGGATATAGCAAAAAAAGTAAATCAGTGAGATCAAAGATCTAGGTGTGAAAATTTTCTAGGAGGTGCAATAAGGGAATGGAGAGATGGAAAATATCTAAGAAGAACAAAATTATATAGAAAAGATAGAACTAGAAAGGTCAACTTTGATCGATTAGGTAAAGCTAAATGGGAAAGAATTTTTGTTATTGTTGAAATAATGGCTGAGAATTAAAGAAAAATTAGATGAAAGGGCCAGGAGAGCAACAGATTACATTGATAAGAAAAACTCCAAATCATGACATATTATATTTAATTTAAAATATCAAAGACAAAATTTTAAGTGTCTAGTAAAAATAACATCTATCTGTTAATTAACATGAAAATTCTTGCTAACAACAGTACAATATTAAAGTAGCATTTTAAAAATATAGAAGAAAAATAATCTCGTACCTAGGATTCTACATACTATAATAAACTATTACTTAAACACTAAGTTGAATAAAATAAAGGCAGTCTCAGATACACACAAAAGGTAAAGACACACAGGCCCTTATAAAACTTTCTATAGAAGTCACTCTACAGAGAAAACGAATGATTTCAGAAAGAATAAACGATGCTAAAAAAGTGTGTGTAATTTGTGTGTGTCTATAATAGTGCTGTTCAATAGACCTTCTGTTTTGATTGAAATGTTCTATTTGCTCTGTCCAATATAATAGTCCCAAACCATATATGCCTATTAAGACAAAGTGTCACTAATGTAGCTGAGGAACTGAGGTTTAATTTTATTTAATTTTAGTGAATCTACATTTGAATAGCCATATATAATTAGTGGTAAATCCATTGTATAGCATAACTTCATCATATTCTAAGTACAGAGCTCTAAATGAGACCAATATGTGATGAGGGGTAGGGAACGAGCAGAGTTCAGAAGATTTTGACAGCATTCTGAGATCCTTGTTTTGTTCAAAGGAAAAAAATAGATGTTAATGAGCTCTAAAAACTTAAATATAAGATTGAGTACATTAGCAGAAACCAACCAAAAACTAGACATTGAATTTAGTTTTCAAATGAGAATGAAAATAACTCTTATCAATGAAAGACTGGAAAGGAGGAAAAATAAACAAGAAGAAAGGATGGTACATAGAAAATACGAAATAGGATGACAGGAAAAAAATCATCGTATGACAGAAATTAAAGAGCACATAAGTCAATTTAACCTGTACGTCAAATCACAGGCTCTCGGGTGGGGAAAATAAGGTACAGAATTGATTGCCCAATTATATAGACAGTGTGGTAGGCAACCTAAAACGGCTGAACCACGACTCATTCCTCTGGGTATTCAGACTTTTGTGCGTTTTCCTCACTTTGGGGGTTGGACTTTGAGCTCATCTTTTAATGCATAGACTATGGCAAAAGTTATGGGGTATCTCTTCTGAGATGAGGTTACAAAGAGGCTGTGGTTTCCCTCTCTCCTCCTCTCTTCTCTTGCCAGCTTCCTTTTGAGGAAAGCCAGAGGCCACGTTGGGAGCTGCAGTAGGTAAATGCCCACGGGGCAAGGAACCAAGGCAGGCCATTGGCAACTGCTGGAGAGAAACTGAATCCTGCCATCCATCACGTGAATAGGCCTGCGAG